>JANRGW010010174.1:0-26016 GCA_024733675.1 Psilopsiagon aymara
CCCCATCCCTGCAGTGTTCAAGGCCAGGTTGGACACAGGGGCTTGGAGCAACTGCTCCAGTGGAAGGTGTCCCTGCTCGTGGCAGGGGTTGGAGCTGGAGGAGCTTTAAGGCCCCTTCCAACCCACATCAGTCTGGGATTCTATGATTCTATGAGTAAGCCAGCACCAATGTCCAGTGACTCACAGAGCTGGGGCAGGATCAATATCACCTTTAGCACACAAAGAATATGAAAAACTCACCCAAAAATCAGCACATGCCCCATCCTAAGAAGAAGGCAGAAGCGGGAAGGGGATTTCACACCCAGCATGTCTAATGGTTCCTGTGTCACAGCAAGTACTATGGATTGACTACATGGATATTCATGTCCTGGAACCTGTGAATACAATACATAAGAGAATGCATGTGGAGAAATCAGTTTCATTTAAAATGAAGTCTTCATATGGACTTCTGCTGAGCTTCCCAACATCAGCAGAGTTTTGCTGCTATGAGATTGCGGCAGAGATACTTCAGATTCCAGGTCTCTTGAATTTTCTCTCCCCTTGTAATAATAATGATAACAACAACACATAACAAAATAATTCTTATAGCTTTGTTCACGTAAATTGAAACATGTCCCAACTGCTTGGTGAATGTATTCCAGTTGTCATTATGTACACTGAAGGAGCAGCTATGTACGGCCCTTCCTTACTCCTGCGGGGCACCCACTCCTCTGGAAAATTATCTTCCCTGTCTAAAAGAGTTGCCTATTGCAGAAGTGATGATGGCACTGATGATTATGATAACTGTTTCTGTGAGGAAAAAGACATATTATATAGAAACATGCTGAAGTACAGCCAGATCTGAGAGTGCATTTCAGTAATAAATTAGAAATATTAAGGACATATGTTGTCATTACCCAAACACTTACAAACTGCAGCCACAGCATGCAATAATCAATTACAGCATTCAATTGAAATATAATTAATAGATTGTTTAGTCTCTAGTTCCAGATTAGGATACAATTGTTTTAACAGATGTGCCAGCTCTTCTGAGGTTGTTTTGCTGGTGGTGACACAGCAAGAGCTGGCTGGCCAAAGCCTCCTGGGCAGCCTCAGAGGATACTGGGTTTATAGACCAAGAGCAGGGCAGTGTAAGGCAGTGAATACAAGACCTCACCATTTCAAATCCCAGACCCTCTCCAAGCCTGACCCTAGCACACAGAAACGTGGAAGCTCTCCTGGCTCCGCTGCTTTCCCTGCAACTGTCGAGCGGATGGTTTTGACAAGACAGCTTTACTTATAACACTTGGTGGCTTCAGTCCCCTTAATAGCAACATCAGTCGCTTTCTGAAAATGCAGCTCTTTATGGATGTGACCTAATAAAACCAGATTCCTCCATTTCAGCTGAAGAAAAAATGTTAGTAATGAAGACCAGCCAAAGAAAATGACCAGTATTTATCTTATTTCATTTCTAACTCACATTCAAGCATGATTTTAGAGAGTTCATGTTACAGGAACTTTGAAGCAGCTGAATTATTCTCCTGTGAGGGCATGAGATACATGAAATAACCCATACATAATGCTAGATGTGTTAGTGGATGTGCCATTAACTACCATTAATTATAATCCATTTTGATTGTACAAGGTCAGAAGCCTGTTCTGTATTCAGAAAGTATGTGGCATACGTTTGGGTAAGATGAAATCTGTTCTTCGGGGCTATGTGTCCAATTGAGGACAATAGACATTTGCTGCTGCAGAAAGAGCCTCCCTACATATCCTTTCAGATATCGCCATGACAAACCCCTATGCGATCACACAACCTAAGTAACAAGAGACTGAAAGTAACAACAGGACAATCACTGTGTGATGTAGCCACATTCTGCAGTCACCATGTACAACACAAAGGCAGTCTGGCACAGAGGCCAGGGCTATTTCACTTGCATTATATTTTGTATCATTAGCTCTGATGGGTCAGAGGTGTCCCTCTTACATATTCTACCATACAGCAGTGTTCTTCATTACAGACATGCCATTAACCCCTTGTTAGACTGTCTGCCTCTAAACACTCCTTCCCAAACCAAAAAGACCCCCAAAGTAGACCTGCAGATCACCTCTTTCAGCTTGGTTTTCTGACTGACAATTGCAGGAGCCAGAGACAAGGCTTGCATGAAGAGGTTTGCCATCTCAAACCTCTTTCATCTGCTTTATCATCAAGGATTATAGGTCAGAAACTGGGCTTCAAATGTATTACCTACTGCTTGGCATGTATTAGTCATCCTTCCCCTCTCGAAATCACCATGAAAGGTGCCCGATGAGAGGGCATGAATAGCAAATAGCGTGTGCTGGGAGGGAGCAGGCAGAGATCGCAGGGGGAAGCTGAAATGTGTTCATCCAAAGTATCAGGCAAACACATTCACACACCAAAGAAATCAGGGTGTATTCACAAACCGAACAAAAGGTGGAAATTCAGGATAAATTACTTCTCTTGAGGGCACTTGATGAGAGGCACCCTTGGTCTACCTTCCCTCTCCTGCTGTCTGTGCTTGAGGGTTGGGCTGCTGATGGCCAGCTGCTGTCTGTCCTGGAGGGCTCTTTCATCCTTCCCCAATGGACATGGCTTGCCAAGGATCATATATCCCCATCTCAGGGAACGTGTTCACTCATGTTGATACTCTCTTTCTTTGCATGCTGGTGCTCTTCTGCTGCATCCAGCACAGCCTGAGCTCCCTGAAGCCATCAGATAAAAGTGATCATTGGGCACAGATACAAAACCTTGGACTGAGATTGGGGGTGAAGCATCCTTCAGGAGAGCAGTTCAGTCAGATTTTGGAGGTCAGCAGGAGGATGGGCATTGCTGCCCATGACTGGGCTTTGCAGAGCCACTCTTCTGTCTGTTCTGATACAAGGGAGTGAAAAATCCCCAAAACCCAGTGGAGATGCTCCAAAGTCTCGTACACCCAGGCGTTGCTCATTGCAATGCCTCCAAGGCCCTGCTGCCTACCTGCTAGTGTTGAACAAAACACAGAGAACTCGTTATTAGGCTCAGAGCATTGGTAAAGCTTCCCCATGCTCTCGTACAGAGGCTGAATTGCAAACGAGGGGAATATGGGAACATAGGCCCTCAGTGAGTACTCTCACGTCAGCCAGGAGGGAAGGGAGCGGGCCAGGGATGCAAGAGCTGCTTCAGCATAAGTACCAATGAGCCAGCATCCCTCCTGATGGGATGCAGGGGGTGAACTAGCCCTGACAAACTGGCTTGGCCTCATGCGGCTGCACAGGATGCAAAGGGGTAGATGGTGCCCCTGAGATGGGCAGAAACACTGGGAAAAGGATGGTTCAATGGAGAAGCATGGATGCTGTCACCATGCATTACCACTGCTGAGCAAAGAAGCATTAACAAGCATCTTGCTGTGGTTTTCCACCAGTTCAGAGATGCTGAGGGCAGGGGATCACTGTCTGCCTCCCACCTACCTGCCTGCAGGGCATAAGCCAGGCAGCTTAACCAAAGCACTTTGCATCCAGTCCATGTCTCACCGGCCAGCTAGCGCAGGGTGGTTTTGCAGACACAGTACAGTCCTAATTTACAATCATTACATGTGTGGGAACCTGACATTTCTCAAAACGGCTCTTTCCAATAGGTAGTCCTGCACTTCATGAAAATTTGTTTGCCCTTCCTAATCTTCATCTCTGGAACAGCCTTTTGTGTAGCTCTGCCCTGGCTGCAGAGGACTTCTCTCCACCTCTGATCCTGACAACCTTAACATTTGTCAGGGCTCTGGTACCTGCCTTTATAAATCTTGCCCAGCAGTCCTCAAGTGGTGTGTGCATGCGGATGAGTCTCCCTTGGCTCAGAAGTGAGGGCCACAGCTGTGTTCATTTCCACAGCGTAGCACGGTGACCTAAATCAACTCAGAACGAGGACTCATCCTTTCAAGACATCCTGCAGTCAGATACCCGGCAATGAATCCCAGCCAGCCTGACAAGGCAGCTTTTCAGAACCAGTGTCTGTCACTCATCTGGATTGCAGGAAGCAAAAGTGCAGGTCATCCTCTGTGAGCATATCACACTTGAAGTTGTCTGTCCTCAGCACGTCCTATCTCCTTAGCAAATTGTCATCATTTTCCTCTTTCTATCTTCTGCTCCTTTTTTAAACAATTTCTCCATCCAAGTTCCCTTTCACTCCTCGTTGCTAAAAGTGGAGATTCAGAGACCAAGGGCACCAGCATGATGTGTCTCCTACAGCACTGGGGCAGCAGCCACTGCATCACACCTCATCCAGATGCTTGCAGCTGCTTTTCTTGCTGCTTCAAGAGCTGCAGGCATCACAGCAGAGGTAACTTAGTGGTGCAGGGCTGGCATGGGAGCCCCTGGCCATCACAACACTGCCCTCAGATGAGACATCTGCGATTGTGCTGGTGCCTTGGCCATCATGATGGCTCCATCTCCTGCAGCAGAGTGTTGCAGCAAAATAAGTGTATGTTTAAATAAATCATCAGGGCCATGATCAGGGGGTTTAACCCCAGAAAAGTTATCAAATATTCATCTTAAAGCACAGAAATAGTTGAAAACTCTGATGGAGGAGATTCTGCCCTCACAGCAGTCCCTTTTGCTGGGCACTGCTGAGGGGTTGAGGATGTATGCTTGGCCAATGAGGCCAAAAGCATTGGTGGCCCAGCAGGATGCCAGCCAGGAGCCACCAGCCCTCTCTGAAGAGGAGAAATCCTCCTCTTGCCTGCCAACAGCTTGCCAGGGCAGCCTCTGCCCTGTGCCCTGCATCACTGCTCCCTCTGGGAGTCTTCTGGGCTTTGCTAATACTGAGTTGCATAGGTCTGACAATCCCATTCTCATTAGGATCAGGCCATTAGTCCTGTGATATATTAAATAAAGTCCACCCATTTAGAATGCATACTTGCTGCAGAGCCCCTTGGCCATGGTGGTGGCACCCAAGGAGAGCCATCCCTTACCCAACCAGAAAAGCCTGGTATACACCCACCTTGCTGAGGTCACATGTTAAATGGGTGTTTTCCACTTCTCGACTCTTGAGGGTCTGTATGAAAAGCTGGTTGAGGTGCCTGCGATGTGATCTGAGCCCCTGTACGCTATTCAGTTGCACTTCAGTGTGTTGGGAAAATAAATCTCAAAGCAAACACAGAATCAAAGCATCTCTGCCCAGCTTGCAGCGCCTATGGTTATTCAAGAGATCAATCAGAGCTATGAAATGCTGTCTCTCCCAAATCAATGAACTCAACTTAAAGGTACCTATTCATTATTTGAGCTCAAGCTTGGCCTCATTGCACCAGTGGAACAAAAACCTGTCTGATAATGATAACTAGAAGACGGTGGCAGGGGAAAAGAATTGTCCACCCCATGCAGGGTGTTATGATGGGAGACATCAGCTGCACTGCAGTCCCAGGGCCAGAGTGCTTCTCAATCACCATCTCACGCTGCTGGAGACAATATTTCACCCTTAAATATCAGCATTTTTCCTTTAGTGCCTCCGCAATCTGCGTTAAATATGGACACACTGTATTTGTTTCATTTAGGCATAAGGAATTGCTCCACAAAAAGCAATAAACAACAAGGAGCTGCCTTTCTCTATTGCTTGTGTGGGAGTAAACCAGCTAACACCCATTCTTAATACCTTTCAGAATCTCCTAAAAAACAAAGATATGGGGGGAGAAGGGTGGATATTTTAGACCTAGGACTTGCTTCTACAGGCTTAACAGTAGCAGATTTCCTATGGGCAGATTCACCTCTAGCCCTTCTCCAGGCAAAAGCCCTTTCCAGATTTTGATGAAACACCACTCATGTCAGTTCTCATGAATTTTTGGTGAGGCATTTGCTGCTCTTCCTCAGTCCCTGCACCCTGGTGACAAAGTGAATGTGCAAAAACCTCAACGGTTTTTTACATTTGTAAGTACATTTCTGGCTGTCACAGATGCAGAAAGGAAATTTTAAATGCAGCCAGGACATCCTGACAATCTTCTGCAGATGTCTCGATTTGAGATCTTCTCCCTCCATTTCTTCCAACAGCAGCTGTCCAAGTGACAGTATTGTCTGTACTGAGCATTTCATGGGTCAGAGAGGGAAGAAGCAGGACTTGCTGCTCCCTTATGGGGAGATTTCCATGCGGCATGTGATTTTACTGCAGTCTGCAGCACCCTTTGAAATCCTCTCTCTCTTTACATCTGCAATGTCCTGCTCTCTTTTTGGACACTGCTGGTCTCCTGCCCTTGGTTAGTCTGTTCCCTTTTGTCAACCCCCCCACTTCTGCACACTGAACATCTCCAGGAAAATACAAACAAAACAAAAAAAAACAAACCCCAAACTCCCAAGAAACCATCAAAAACCCTCCCAAAATGACAAAAAAAAAAAAACCCCAAACAAACCCAAACAAAAAAAATACCCCCCAAAAAAAGAAAAACCACCCAAAAGACCAAATCCAAACCAACAACCAAACCCACAACCAAACCCAAACCCAACAAACCAACCCAAGATCCAGCTTTCTAAACTATTTGGAACCATCCACACCCCGGCCTGCCCATATGCCACTGAGGATGCAAGTGAGAGAGGAGATGGCCTCACACTGCTCCATAGGTGAGCATCACTGAAGGCTTTTATTCAGGCAACTGGATGAAATAATATTGCCCTGGATCCCCATGCTTTTGAGGATGCAGCAGAGGTGTTGATCCTTCATAAGATGCTCTCCAAGGTTACAAACACAGAGTCTTGAAGCTACTTAGACCCCACTGGTAATAATGTCTTGTTTTTGTCAATTTGTGTAAAGGCAGCTATTTTTGTGTTGGAGAGAGAGCAGCATAAAGTCATTTAGACAGTAAAGGAGTGACAGCATTTCCACAGAAGAGATTAACCAAAGTGGGATTATTTTGTTCTGAGAGAAGATGATTAAAAGGTGACATGATTGAAGTATTTAAACTGGCTCAGGGTTATTATCAAATTAAGCTGTACTGGAGATTGTTGGGCAGCCGTCACTCAAGGGCAGAGCAGAGATCTTTGCAGCAGCGTCTCTTGTAGCAGAGGGCATGGTTTGGGCTGATCCAGAAAGACACTCATGGATGGACAAAGTAGATATGTGCTGCTGTGTGCCACCACAAAGAGGTTTGGGCGGGCTGGAATGCTGCCTATTGCTTACAGATAACCTTAACCTTGGCACGATACTTGCTTGAGGACCTGGATCCCACACATGTATCTTCATTATCCTCTGTGCTTTTAAATGGATGGTCTCACCATCTGCAGCAGCACTGTCCTTCTCTCCTTCAAACTGCTGTGAACTCATGTACTCCTGTCTCCTCTCCAGGCTGACAGCTAGGTGCCATCTCCTGGTGCCAAGCAAGGAGATGTGCTGAGGTCTTTCTCCTGTTCTGTATTCCAGGCACAGCCCTGGCTTCTGCATCACTGCATGTTGTTTCTGTTGGTCTCCAGTAGTTCCTGCTCCCACCCAAACAGTGTCTGTCTCACCTTTCCTCCCATACCATTTTGGATTCTCTGCCATGCCCACTGTGCCAAAGCCGTGCCAGTCCTCTCCAACCTTCACACCAGAGTGGGTTTCTTGGATTAGCAAACTCTGACTGCTCTGTAGAGGGTTTGCCGAGGACTATCCTGTCATCTCTAAAATTTTCATTCCAGATCACAATCAGATTTCAATTTTTTACTGAAGCTTCAGCACCCATAATTGCAAAATTGGCTCTTCAGACCTTGATGAGCTGCAAATTCCTTTCTGGTTTCATGTTGTTTCAGTTAAGGAGCTTGTTCTCATAGGCATAATTTTTGTGTCGAGTGTAGCACTCCCTGGATTTCTTCAACAGGACTTCAAAATCATTCTCCTCTTCCTGAGTTAACTAATGAGCGTTAAACCATTAAGTACTTCGAGCTCTGCTTATTGTCAGCACAGAGGCTGCTTTTTAGCTTCTTTTGGCTGACCTGTATTCGATCTCCAGCTGTTCACCACATTTCCATGGAATTTCAGCTCTGACTGCTGAGGAGGCTTCAGGTTGCTGCTCCTTCCCGTTCTCCAGGTTACTCTACTTCTAACCTGTTTGGTGTGCAATAACCGCACACCACTAAAGCTGCTCCCAAGCTGCTGCTTTCTGTATCCAAATCCCACAGGACATGCATGACAAGAGACCTGCACACAGTTGTCCTGCTTTTCTGTATGGAGAGTTCTGACCTTAGAGGCTGAAGCTCCTATATTGTGCCTACAAAACAGCTCGCATAAATTCACACTTCTTCCTCAGGGTGTCTGAGGGAAAACCCATTTCACTCTATTATCCATCCAGAAGTGAATTTGGATTTATGCTGGCCTTGTCTGCACAGATAGGTCTGCTCCTCCAGGCCAGGTTGCCACTGGACTCACCCTATACCTCTGCTGCTGTCTGCCCCTCCATCACTCAGGAAGGAGATGCTGCTGCAGCAGACTGAAAAGCAGCTTTCCCATACTTGGACCATGCTGCATGTCGCCAAAGAAATTGTCAACTGATGACGGCTGAAGGGTGAAGTGGTGGGGAGCAGGGGAGATGCAACTCGATGAGTGCCTCCCTGGAGCAGACCTCAGTCCTCCTTTGGTGAGGAGCATGAATGCAAGCCTGGCACACTAACCAGGCACAGCTGAGTATCCCACATGGGCCAGATCATCTTTGACTCTTGCTGCAGTAGCATCCAGGATAAGCTAGAAGAATTCCATCACAGAAGTGATTTTGTCTTTCCATTCATTCATGGACTGCCTATACTACTAGTCTGCAGGCGATAACCACGCTGCTGGCATCAGCAGTGTCATACCAGCTTCACCTGTGGGCTCAGACCACAGCAGGTTTGTCCTGTCTTTCTACAACACACCACCACTGCCCAAGATCACAGGTCCTGAAACACCTCTGGGCTTTGTTTGAGGATGGGAGCAGCCTAAGAAAAGCTTTCTTTTAGATTAAGAAGAGAGTTTTCTCCAGGATAACACAAGCAAAATGTATAGACTCAAACAGACTCACTGCCTTGCACAGTAGTGTTCTCCAAGGTACCTTCTGCCACGTGCAGGGAGATGGGGCCTGGTGCTTGTGAGGATGGGTAAACAGCTCATCAGAGCTCATCAACATCTGCACAGCCTAGCTGGGAAACACAGGATGAATGCTTAAAAAAGGCACCAGAGCACAAAAGCCCGTTCTGCCCCATTGGGTTGGTAACAAAAGCAATTAGCTGGCGGAGGTGGGAACAGGGACTTTGGGCTCTGCTTATACAGCTGATTAAGGGATCATCTGTCAGTCTTGGCCTCTCCTCGAAGCAATCCCCCAGCCATGGCTATGAGCCAGACAACAGAACAGCTCTGAAAGGCCAAGGCTTGGCATCCATCTGCAAGACTGGAGAGTTTACACTGGCTCTCCAGCTCCATGCGAGGGACCAGCCAGTGCATTTGCATGCTTGGAGCTGCCAGGAAAGAGCTACCAAGGGTGGGGTGGTTTTTTGCACTACTTTGAGCAAAATTGTCTTCTTCCCTGCCCGAATATTTGTTCCAGTACTTTCCAATCTCGCTTCCATCATTACCATGCTGGAGCCTCACCTTCCTGAGACAGCAGCTCCAGAACCCCTTTTTGCAAAGCAAGGTAGGAAAAGCCATGCCTGGTGCATGCAGTCATTACTGTCTGACAAGCACATAACTCACATCCAGCACACTCCTCTGCCCCATGCCCCAGCACAGGCTCCTTCTTGCCCTTTATCACCAGGACATCACCAGAGGATCACCAAATGCCTTTAATATGTCTCTGCCCTTCCCCTGCATCAGGCAGAAGCCCCTGTCACGGCAGCTGCTCCTAATGGATATGGATTGAAACCATCCTCATAGAGGCCACTAAAAATTCTGCATTAGTGTCCTCCTGTCACTTCTCTGTCTGCCATGATGAGCTTGAATGCTGATGCATGCCTGTGTGATGTCCGAGTCACCCAAGTATGGCTTCATCAAGGATGAGGGGCTGGCAAGGAGAGGAGGCACATGTAGTGGGATCCACTTCAGGATGCCAGCTGTGAGTAGGAGCTTTGGGAGCATGTGGACACACAGAGGTGTGTGGTTTAGCTGCAGGGCCAGCACACCATGGCCTCTTCCCAAACTTCAGACAGGAGGGAGAGAGGGCAAAGTCCAGCCATTTACCAAAGTGCTGGGCTTATGCACTCAGCACTGGTGCTGTCACCCTTAGAAAGTTCAGCATCATCACCTTGGAGGTGTGCAGAACTGCCACCTCCCTGCAATCTGCCCTGTGGCCCCAAACCCTGTCCCCATCTACCCTGAGTGAAAGCAGGGCCTGCCCTGTCCTGGTTGCATCCCCACTACCCAGCCTAGCAAAACATTTAGGGAAGGGATCCAAGCAGAGCCTCCCTGCCCTGCCAGGGGCTCCTATGCATGTTACCATTTTAATGGCAATTCCAGCTCTGGGGTCACACAAAGGTAGAGGGAGCTGGACATTCCCTTGAATTGCAGTTCTCCATGATCTTGGGAGTGATCTTGGCTTCTTTCCATGGTGGATGGGAGAACTGCTTGCCAAGAAGATGCTGCACTGAAAGCTTACTTGAGTGAGGGTTTTTTTCCATCCTCTGCTAGAACTTGGTCTGGCTGGCCTCTATGACACATTTTTTAGGCCCTAATCAACCTGTCTCACCACCTCCAGTGAAACTGTCTTCATCTTATAGACAATCTGCTCCTGCAGTCACCTCAGTTGTCAGAGGTAACTGGAAAGCTACAGTAGAACTTTCTGAAATCCCCAAGGACACAGGCAATGCTGAGACCCTTTCATTCCTGTCCTTCTTTTGCACAGGGAAGGCTTTTTGGGAGCCAGGGCAAATTATTTCCAAAGCAAGGATCCTAGCAGAGAGCCCAAGCAGCACTCATCAACTCTCTATGGGTCCGCCTACCTGGGCAGTGCCAAAGACAGCTTCACAGACACCCAGCAAGTAAAAAGCTTCCCTCCTTGGACTGCCAGGCTGGCATCACCTCTAGCATCATCTTGGTGTTTCTTGGCAGCTGGATTAATAGTGAGCAACATGGATTTGACAGTCTGAGGTTGAAGAACAGGAATAGCCTTGTTCTGGAGCAGTGCTAACACCTCAACACCGAGGTCTAACAGGAAAGGGACATCCTCTACAGGTGTGTCAAAACACCACTGCCGGCTCAGTCAGTGCTAGTACCTCCAGCTGTAAGCACATGGCTGGGCTGCTAGGATGGGAAAGCAGCATCGCCACCCAGATAAAGTGGAGACAGGACTAAACAACAGGAAAGAAATGGAGAGAGTGTGAGAAAGAAAGAAACCAACATGAGCGCAGGGACACTGTGACCAAGGAAAACCTAAGGAAGAAATGGGATAAAGAAACCACCAGAGAGGTCATTATACCACAGGGGATGAAGGAAATATAATCCATACAAGAAGGATCTGCTTTTTGTCTATATGGGGAGAACAGACCCAGCCCTGGAGTAACTTCAGAGCATCCTGAAGCATCAGTCATTCAGAGCTGAGATGAAGAGGCTCTGGCAGAGTCATTGGCACAACTATCAATGCTCTCGTGCATGAGGAGATCCAGGCTCCTGGGGATGCAGGGAGCCCAAGGGTAAGATAAGAACAAGGGCTTATTGGGACAGGGGGTATCAGAGAGAGGAGCAAAAGAAAAGACCCCAGGACCTATGGGGGTGAGAGGTGGTGGGGAGGAGCCCAAAGGCAAGGACCTCAGTTCACTCAGACCCTCCTGGAGGATGAAGGAGGAGGAAGAGCTGCCCTTGGAGGCACAGACCTTTCTTCTCCCCCTTCCCCCTCTTGACATTTGGAGTGTGAATGTCTCCGTGTTTGGTGCTCTCGGAGATCATTTCTCCTGGAAGGAGAAGGAGGTGCCAACAGCAGCAGCCACAGGGACGCAGCTTTCCTCTAATGAACTAGAAAATAGTTTCCCTTTAATACTGATTATCCTAGGAGGCAGCTGAAGTGAATGTGATTTACATAAAGATGAACCCGCTCAGCACAGTCTTCCTCAGCAGAACCGAGTGGCTCAGCAGCAGCAGCAGGGCCTCAGCTGGGATGCTCTGCAGCATCCCAGGGTTGGCAGCACTGCCAGGTGCCTCTGCTTCCCACCAGGCAGGGAGCAGTGCTCTGCTCCAGCAGCTCTGCCTGCCTCTGCAAGCACTTGCAGCCCACTGAGAGGGACTGCTGCACTCTTCCACCTCCTAACCCATCCCACCTCAGCTTTACTCCTGGTTCCGATCAGCTGCTGAGTGCTGCTGCCACCCATCTGCCATCCCCAGCAGGGCCCCGTGATTGCAGCAGCCAAATCTGTGGCTGTGCAAGAAGCCACGTTGGGAAGCTGATGTGGCTGGGGAAAAAGTCAAAAAAACCATGACCCAAGTCTCTGCACAAACACCAGAGACAGCACAAGGGAGTGGGAGAAAGCACAAGGTTCAGCACAGCCTGGTTATGCTGTAAGCTGAAGATCCATTTCTAGTCACTCACCAAGGCATGAGATTTGAAAAGGGCAGAGTTCCTCATGCATTTTCTTTCCAGCCTCTCCCATGTTGTATTCATGGCCAGACTTCCACAACTGCTACCTGCTCACGCTGGAAATCACCTTCCTTGGGTGGTAGCAAACAGAAGAGATGGTTCAGCTTTGTCTTTGTCAGCCCTTCCCCACACATTGCTGTTGCTTCCCTCTGATCCTGTGCAGCTCCACTGCCTCTGTGCCAGCCCACCAGTATAAACTCTACTTCCCTGGGCTGCCTAAACCATGAGTGCCTACACAGCACTGTCTTTACGCATTCCTGATTCCTCTGCAGTCTTTTGCACCTGAAGAACTGTCCTCAGATGCAATAGATGTTGAGGTTTACACCCTGGAAAATGCAAGCCAGCAATCCTCCAATGGTGCATGGGAGTGCTTGCTCACAGCCAGGGTGCAGATGGTTGCAGGCTCATACAACTTGGACAGGCTGTGTGTGAAGGAGAGTCCTGGGTGGATGGTTTCTGCATGCTCACATTTGTGTTTGTACTTACTGGTATAGGCTTTGTAGCTGTGTGCATCATCGCATACATATTTATGGCCAATGTGTTACTCACCATGCTACTGCTGTATACAGAGCATATGCCCCCACACTGAGACACATGGACATACCATGCCTGCACCATATGTGACAAATCAGGAGGAAAAAGAGATGTGTACATGAGCCCTTCAAACAAGGAGGCATTCAGGGTGGCTGCCTGTAAGTGCAGCATGTGCCCACGCTTGGCCATGGGCATGCACCTCCTATGAGGACAAGCCATGAGAGCAGAGAGGGGCAGTGCCTGCACCACACAGGGTGATGCTGTGGGTGTCAGCGCTCACTGCTGTGCCATACACCTCGGTCAGCACTTCTGACTTCCCCTCAGATAGATTATGTTGTCAACTAATAACCACATAAAATATTCAGGAGCTTACTGCTCTGCCAGAGGCACTGCAGAGATGAGCATGCCAGGAGATGGATGGGCTCTGGGCCTGGGAAGCTCTCTCTGTGCAGAGAGCTTGCAGTGGTGCGTTAGGTGCACGTGGATAGGCTCAAGTTTTAGGAAAGGAATTTATTGTCCAGGCAGCAGCCCTGTCCTGCAAGGGGAGGTTTTTCTGCCTGGGTCCACCTGAAGGACAAGCAGAGTGCTGCTTCTGGAGGGCAATGAGCAGAGAGCACAGCTCCTGCAATCGCATCCCTGCTCTCTGTATCCATGATGAAGTTAAAAGCACACCTAGCTCTGGTGCAGGGACAGGAAGCCTGGGAAGATTCTAACAGCTACCTTAGCATTTCCCACACTCTGCCTGCATCTATCCACTCACTTTTGAGCCAGTCCAGCTGGGGCTTTGGAGTGCCACTGTCATGCGTGGGGTATTTAATGGGGAGAAGGCTGGGGAGTCAACCTTTAAGTGGTGGAGCCTGACTAACCATCTTATTAGTGTCTCCCCTGATGCCAGAAGCTCCAAATCTGCACTATCAAGGTCCTTTTTCCTGGCTCTCAGCCTTGCCTGTGCATTGGCATAAACTGCAGCAGATGCAGCCAAGCAGTGAAGCTGATCAGGATCAGCCTTGACCTGTGTACATTGAACCACACATGGTTTTGCATCTCTCCCACAGCTTTACCTCCAAGCAATGGATGCTCTGCAAACCCCCCTAAATCATCCTGCCCTCCGCCCCTGCCTCACGGGTAGAGGTGTGCCCCCAGGCATTGCTCCATGGGGACAGAGTGGTTTCTCCATCTGGCTTTAAGTGCTCCTTGGGCTGCCCTTTGCAGAGGTTGGTCTGTGAGATTCAAGGCTGGTCAAGGGGAGAGCAGCGATGCTGCTGCCTGCACAGGTCTGTAACCAAACCTGTTACAGATGTGTGCACCCATCCTTGGAGACCTGTAGGGACCAGTGGGTAAGAGGCAGGAAATCCTCCCGGCATCAAACCTTCCTGCCTGGGTGTGATTTGTCAGCACAGGTTGGCATTCGTGTAAAAGCAGCAGCTCCAGCCAAGAACTACGTCTTCCTCCAAGCAGGCTTAGGAGAAGAAACTCTGGATTTAGGCAGTCCCCGACACGGGCTAAGTGGCAGCAGACAGCAAACACAGCTTCACAGCTAGCATCTCCCCTCTTGGGGAGGAAGGGGTCTGTAATCACCCATGCAAGGGTGAGCAGCCTGACCCACCACAGAGCCACACTGATCCCTGGTGTACCAAAAGCAGCAGACACCCAGGGTGAGGGAAGAGCCAGGCAAAGGGGCTTCCCATAGGCTGAGGGACAGCAGAAGGAATGTGGCAGCTTGTGTTCGGCTCCAGAGGATGCACAAGCACATCTCATCTGGAAAAGCACAGGACAAAGGGCACTGGGATTTCATAAAACACATCACCCAGCTGTGGCTCTGCAGGGGGATTTTGTTTTGTAAAAGGATTTATTGATAAAGCCACAGCAGCAACAAACCAATCCTTGTCCTGTGGGCCCTGCAACGTGTGTATAAAGTAAATTAGAACAAGGTCTGAATGCGAAGGTTATAAACGAACATAATACTGGTTAGGAATGGGGAGGTAGTGAGAAAAAGGCAGAGGAAGAGGGAGGGAAGAGCCCTTTCATAATTCACGGTTCCTGAAATAAAAATAAGGCTGGAATCATGTTTTGGGTAGAAGGAAAAATGTGTAGGAAGTGTATCCTTGCCAATCTGCCAAAAAGTTGCTTTTTATTTTCTTAAGAAGGCAATTATGTATTTTTGTCATCCGCTTCCTACTTTGAAGCGGTTCAACCTGCTTTGTTCAAACTTTCCTGAACAATTTGCCCTCAGGCTACTGCCAGAACTGCAACACTTACACCCCAAAGACGAAAGCGGGAATGTTGAGCAGCACTGGCTCCACATATGCAGAAAAGAGGCAGCTGCAAACTGGTCATGTCTGCTCTTCCATCTCATGGGGCTGGGAGCCACCAGCTCCTCTCACTGCTCCAGCTGTGCTCTGCAAAAGAAAGGGAATTCTGAAGCTTCAGTTGCCTTGACTCAGGTCAGAAGCTGATCACAGGCATGCAGGGATGCTCAAATGTCAGTGCAACTCCAGAGGAATGTCTCCTGTGGCTTCATCTCGTGGAAGCTTCCCCCTTGGGAGATAAGGGGTGAATGGTGTTTATATGGAGGACAAAGTCAAGCAAAACTTGAGTCCAAGTGGGTGCTCAGCAGACCCTGGACAGGGGTACATGGGCTTCTCAAGGTCCAGCGCTGAGCTATCATCTACAGAGGGAAACTGGAGGCTGCTCAAATCCCTTTCAGCCCCACCTCAGTGCTTAACTCCTCACCTCCCAACTCCCTGACCCTCTTTGGTGCTCCCTGCCTCTTTAGGAATCATTGCAGCACCTGAGTATATGCTGAGTGGCTTTGGATTTTGCCAACTGTTTCACTTGCTGAGTGGCATGGGGTTGAACTGCACAGGTTGGACCTGAGCTACATGGCAACTTGCAGCCTTGCTAGGAGAGGCTGTCTCAACAAGATTTGCTCCCCTGTGCCTCCAACTCTGCTGTGTCAGCAGCTCTCTCTCCTGCTTGAGATGTCTCTTATTTCAAAGAAGCCATTTGCTGTCTCACTTATGAGCAAGAAAGGCATCTGAGGCAGCAGGTTGCCTGAATTTAAGGGTGCCCTTTCACAGCTGGCCTTCAGCAGAAAATGAAATGGTGTTTTGGTGATGTTAGCTTGCAGCTTGAGCAGCAGGTTGTTTTGACTCTGCAGAATTGCTACAGCCAGTGAAAGAAAGATAAGGCTGCGAACAAGAAGAAAGGTATCATTTAGGTCCTACACAGTATGAACTGACCAGGTAAGAGCATCCTAAGGTTCCCCCCACCAAACGCATGCATGTTACCATACTGACAGAAATTTCTGCCACTGCTCCTTGCCCCACTCTGTCTGTAATATCAAATGCTGCCTATAAATTACTAATAAGAAGGATATGTACCTTGGAAAGCAAGCTAGTGCCCGTGGGTGGGATGGGATCAATTTTCTAACTCAAAGTAAACACTGCAGTAACTTTGATATTCATGATATTCATATCCACAAGGCAGCAGCTGGGCATTAAGGTCACTAGATAGTAGCATTACAAGTAGCACATTACAAAGATGCATGGGCTTGAAACCCCCAAGTGCAGATAGGAGCTACCCAGCTACGCACATACACATTCCTGCCTGATGTGATAACTCTATCTTCCTCTTCCTTGTCCCACACATAGCCTTCACACTGTCTTGTACTTACAGATACGACAAATACATCCACGTCTGGGCTGGCATGTGGAAAAGGGTTCCTGGGTGCAGAAAGTGCTGCAGTGGATAGCACCCACACCCTGCCTAGTTGCATGTCTTGCCATGTGTGTGCCTTATGGTTGTGGTCAGGGCCAGGGAACATGCATAAGTGATGGACAACAATAAAGGGAAAAGTGAATGTGAGGCAGTTCAGCAGCAGGATTCACCTGCTCCTCTGTTTATCCAAAAGACAAACTGGCACAGATACACCTTGATAATTAAGAACTGCACTAATTAAACCTGCTCTACAGATTTGATGTGACTTGCAGAACACATGCAATGCAAACCAGCCATTATTTCACAATCCATCTCTTTTCTATTCCCCATAAGACCTTTTTCCCTGGTGCACTTATTCTTAGAAAGAATGAAGGTTGCAAAGGGAGCCAAACTGCTGAGAAGGGTGTGACCATGAGTGTCATGATGAGAAGAAGGCAGCTGTGAATGAACTTAGTGTTTGCAGTAATTAAGTAACTGTCTGAATTCCTAAATCCTGATTTTGCAATCGTTTGGTTGACTTGGCGCGTCCAAGTCCCAGAGCTTTTAATTCAAATAGAAAGCTTGATTGGCAAATTAATAAAAAGCTATGAATGAAATTAATGAAAGATTAAAGACCAACAGCTCATGCTGATATCAAAATTACCCCTCCAAAATAGGTTATGCAATAATTAGAATAAGTTACCAGTATGGTAATATTAATACTGATATACCATTTACTCATTGATTAGATTTGGTGATTCACAAAGAAGTTCTGCAACCTAATATACATCTGTTGAATCTTTGCAGGCACTGTTAATCATCTTTATTTTCCCTTCCATAACTTTAAAAATTACTATAAAACAAATTTTCATTAATAAACTGTATAGTTGAGCACTTGAGCTCGCAGTTTCGTGAAGCAAAAATGAGATCTAAAGAGCTATTAGGACCACGGAATGGGTAATTGATTAACCAAAATGACTTGGTCAATGCGCTCTGAATCCTCTAACTAGCACATTGTTTCCATGTCAGCCTCCACATCTCATATTGGCTTGGAGAATTGATGAAAGGGATAATCTGAGAGGGTTTTCTGCTGGGTTTTGTTAGCAGAGCACTAAGCTGAGCGGACAATAGAGTTCTGTATTGAGGCTTTGAGAATTTTCGTCTCCGGTGTGTAGTCAGGGGTTCATATCAAAAAAAGAAGGAAGGAGCTTATTACTTGCTATGCTGGGATGGTGGAGAAGGGCTGCAGCAGGCAGCCTATTTGCAGAGATTTAATGTGTCACTTTAATTGGGCCGGACGAGGTGTTGGCTGCGTATGGAAAAAATCAGAAGGAAAAGAAAGGCCTTGGTACTCCTGCTTCCTAAACGTGACCTGGGTATGATTGGTTGCCAAATTCAGCCTTGCTTCTGCTTTTCTTCACCTTAATATCACCGTAATGTGGCTATCATTTCATCCAGCCAGCTAAACTGTAGATCAGCACGTTTCTCAGCTGCGAATATCCCCATATTTTAAAGTAATTTTTTTCTGTAGTAATTACATTCAGCTTTATCATTACCTGTTGTCTGCTCTGCAGCACTTTTGTTAATACACTGGAATTCTTTATGGACTCTGCAATTTATTGCAATGCTTCTCTCTCTGTCTTGTTTGTGGCAGATGATAACTAAATTCTTTTGTTTCTGACCACTTATTCTTGTTTTATAGTGTAATAAAAAATAAAACCACACCAGTAAAATTGTGCAAATAGAGAGTATGCAACTGCATATCCATGGTTTTGCTTGCTGAATGAATGCATGCACACAACCCTGCATCCTCAGCCCATGGGGTGCTTCCTCCTGGCTTCAGTGCTGCTCAGAGCTACCTCTGCTGCAGTGGGGGAAGAACCTCAGCTCCATCTTGGCTGACTAAATCCACTTTGGCTGAGCTCTTCAAAGGCCTGTCCATCAGAAAACAAAAAAGCAACTTGTTCTGGTCATGCATCACCTCTTCTTAACCCTTTGACACATCGTGTGCATGGTGTGGGATGCATGATGAGCAGCATAGCTATATCCAGCTCACTATGCCAGCTAGCCCCTGGATCCTGCCCCTGAGATACTATGCAACTGCTTCCTGACTCCAAAGGTGTGTTAAAACATCTGGTCCCTACTCTCATTACATGGCCAAGCTCTGAACCCAAGAACATGGAGCACTCTCATGCTCCATTTTGTGGAGGGACAGAGACTAGCAATGATGGAGACCTGAAAGCCACCCCTGCTGCTGCATCTGTTCAAGCAAACCTTGGTTCTGAGCATCCACCTCCTGCATCAAGACCTGTCTGTTCACACTCCTGGTGGAAGAGCAGAAACCTGTTGTGTGAGATGGCACAATCACCTCCCTGCAGCTTACTGCTGCAAATCACATTTCAGCAGAAGATGATTTCCACTTTCCTTGTAACTAATGAAAAACCCTTTAATTCAGCATGTTGACGTTAAAGCTCAGGCTGAAGCTCTGTTTCCTGGAATACAAATGGAAATAGGACCCATGCTTCTCCAGATACAGATATTTGGAAAGGACCACTTAATTTTTTTCTGTGGATTTAACCTGTACTGGTTTCCTTCACAATAAAATAGTAGAGACGGTGCAATTTCTCTAAAATCAGATATCCCTATTTAGGTCAAATCTCTCTTGACAATGCAAATGACTGAATCTCAGTGTACTGAGATGGCAGAGTCTTGGCTGGCACAGCACAGCTCTCCAAGACTTTACCAGGACACCTTATGCCTTTCTGCGGGCAGAGAGCACTTAATGCTGCCAACCATCTCCATCTCTCTGCTCTTGCATACACCTTTCAGCTGCAAAAGATCCTGCTTAACAAATCCACATCTAATCTGTTTTCAATATCTGATCTTCTGGTGGACCTTCTCGTGGAAAGATCTCTTTATCATCTGCTGGAGACTGAAGGATGGGAGGAGGCCAGGCCTCCTTTATCCATGTGAGGAAGTGATTGATAACAGTACCCTGCACCCCTCAATCTCACATGCATACCAGGGAGGTACTGAGAGTGCATGGTCCTGAAGCAGGTCCCACAGGCACTTCCCTGCTTCTATGCTGAGGCAATGAATGACCTGCAATGTGGGACATGTTGGTGATGCCAAGGAAGCTGGTGGTGTCTGGACAGCCTTCTCCTGTCCTCCACTCCTCCAAGCACCACATGTGATGTGGAAGGGAATAGATAGTCTTTTCTCCAGCTCTTCAAGCAGCCACATAATCTCACGTTTCCCAGCTTTGCTCTGTCCCTGCTCTGTAGCCTATGCACTTATGTCACCCACATCTACACACTCCCCCTGACTAGTCTTAATCTGAAGTTCCCAGATTTAAACTGCACACCAGTCCTTTTCTGGGAGTTGGATGTGGATGAGATCTAGAGGATTATTTCACCCCATGCACATCCAGCCTCAGGTTTTCACAGACTCCCTGAGCATCTCTCCTGCTTTCTCCCAGTGTCCTGCACACTGAGATGAAGACTGGCATGTATGTGATCAGCACATGTGAAGAAGCTTTGCTGCTCTCCTGGAGTCTCATTCCAGAGGTGCCTCCCAGCGAAGCCTCCTGGAGATGCTTCTAGTCCAGCTATGCATGAAAGCTGCAGATATGTTGAAGCTGGAAGGTAGATACTTGGATGCAAATAGGAGATCTGTCACTGAGCTCTGCAGCATGCACACGTACAGGGAGGCAACGTGTTCATATTTTGCTGTCTGAGTGCAGATATTAAACCTAGATTTGTCTGAATCCTCTTCAGGTGAGGCCTGTCGTTATCTGGCAAGAACATGACTGCTTTCTTCTTACCTTGTGTGAACAACTCATAGTCACAGAGGAGTGAAGAAACCTGGCATTTTTGGAAAGGTGCTTAGGAGGAGTTGCTGTGAATCATTGCCAAGCATAAAGACATTTAAAATGGCTCTAGATACCTGCTGGATTAGTAAGATGAATCACAGTTGTTGTGACCTCTACATGTGTCTGGCAAGTTGTTCTCTTGTTACCTAGTGAACAATCTGTTTTTCATGAACTCAAAATAACAGTGTTTAGGAGTACGCTTTTTTTCCTTCCCAAGCTCTGTGTGAATCACTAACGTTGAAGCAAAAGAAGGAGGAATCCTCTATATACACATGCACATGGCTCTGGAGCAGGGGATTCTGAATGGGGAACAGTCCAACCTCTGAGTCAAGCCCAGTGTCCCTGTGACACCCCCTTCTTTGCCAGGGTGACTGACTTGGCACAAGGTAAGTGTTGTGAACCTGGAGTTCCAAGCTGTGCGCACCTCTTCATCCCCAGATTATCTCCTATGCTTCTTCCTGTCATCTCATTTGACGCTCTAAGAAGTGTCTGGCTTGGATCCCATGGTAAACTCACTGGCTGCTGCCAGCCCTCTGCCAAAGCTTTTCTCTCAAATCTGAAACAAGAGCAGGTTGTAGGCTTGACATTTTTCAGCAACTAAGCCAAAGTATACGGGAAATGATATTTTTACCTTTTTTTCTCTGTGCCCTTTTCTTTCCTCGTGTCTATTTGCTTCTGCTTTCATTTGCCTCACTAAAAAAAAAAAGAAAATCAAAATCAAGCGTCATCAATTCAATAACTGCCCTTTCGATATGTTCTTGTCCAAAATGGCTCCAAGCAGCAGGGCTGTAGGGTCAAAGACTTGCCCTTGGAGACTCTTTAGACTAAAAGCAGCAAGTTGCAGTGGTATTTTTAATGTGGAAAGCTGCATTTTCCACCCTGCTTTTCATAGGCATTTACTGACAGCTCAGCTCTCGCATGGATGTTTGTTTGCAGTGGATGTATGCCAGCTGTAACTTAGATGCAGTTGAATATTTCATGTAAAACTAGGATCGCTTCCCTTTTGTGGCCACCCCACAACAGCCAGGGGCAGGGTGACTTGCAGATGAGATCCAGCTCTCCAGCTGCCGGCAGGAGCCCCTTGGGCAGCGCGGAGGCAGCAGCTCACATTTCTGGGAAGTCTTACATCTCTTTATTTTTAAACTTTATCACTACAAGAACCAAAAATAATCCGAGGCAACCGGAAAGATGAGTTTCTTGAATTCTCTGTTGAAAGAAGTGTTTGATAGCAGCAGATGTACGAGGAAAGGGGGAGCGGCGCTGAAATCGGATAAACAGAGCAAAGCAGCCCTGTGAGGTTCAGAGCTACGCCCTGTGCTTGTGTACCTGCATTTAAAGGGATTGCTGGATCTTTGGGGGCTATTTGACTCCACTCTCTGTCCCTGAAGAGCCCAGCCCACAGCCCCAACAAGATGTTGGGGGACCACAACCCCTCCCCAGTCCCATTGTGCCTGTGTACCCTGTACATAGAGGGAGGGCACAGCATCCTGGGTGCAGCAGAGTCTCATGGGGAAACCCCAAAGCCCCTCCAGATCCTTTGTGTATTCCCACTTTCCTCATCAAAGGGACCTGTCTCATCACCCTGAGACCTTCTTCACCCTTCCCAGTGCAGGAGGGGACCAGACCTGCCACCATTCCCAGCACTGAGCGGTGTCTTAGCTCACATTGTGATGGGCAGCCACAGAGACGACCAGAAATGCTCCTTATTAATACAGAAATTTATGCTGCCTATAAAATACATTCACAGTGGCATGTTTAGTAACCCAATTAATACTCTGTGACAGACATTTTAGTGTAACTAATTCTAGTCTGTACGCTCCCTTTATAGTGATATAAATGGCTTTATGTTGTGCTATTGATCTCCACGGCCACAGGATTTTGCAGCACCCCTCTCTATCCATCCCAACTACCCTGGGAAGCTCCACAGCCTTTGAATCCTTATTTGGCACTGGGGGTACATGGTGGGGAAAGGGGAGCCCCAGTAAAAAAGAGCAGCATTCTACTCTGCAGGGGGCTGTGGGTTTGGTGGATGGGATGGGATGTGTGGCTTGAGCCCTACATCCCATGCTCTGCACTGCTGAGCTACAGCCCACAGCTCTCCAGTCTCTTGCTTGATGCCATGCAATGATAGGGGCATCATTTTGTTGAGAAGCCATCACCCATGCAAGGCCTTCCCACATGTCTGCAGTGATGGGGACCATGGCTCTCGCATCCAGCTCCATGGCAAGGTTGCCATGGAAACCGATACTCTTGATTTCTTTCTGATCTCCAAACCCAGCTCGTGGCATCAGCACCCCCATCTCATCCCTGCCTGGGGGGAAGATTCTCCCAACAGCAGCTGGTGGGGCAACTACTCCCCCTGCTCACCCTACAACCCCACAGCAGAGCCCATCTTAGCCCTGAGTGTGAGTACAGCCATGCTGCTCCCACATGCTTGCAGCTTTCCAAGGCTTCCCAGCAACCCACATGGGACACGTTGGTGGGATGTCCTCCACTCCTCACCCTCAAAAACACCTCCTCAGCAAACATCACCTCCAGCAGCCTACAAAGCAGTCCCTTGCCCTGCTCCATGTCCTTAATGCAACATCAGCTGTTTGAGCAGAGGTGTCAGTACAGGAGCCCATAAGCACCTTTCTGGAGG
Source organism: Psilopsiagon aymara (assembly GCA_024733675.1). Taxonomy (NCBI): domain Eukaryota; kingdom Metazoa; phylum Chordata; class Aves; order Psittaciformes; family Psittacidae; genus Psilopsiagon; species Psilopsiagon aymara. The sequence continues at coordinate 23,261 of JANRGW010010174.1, forward strand.
TGGTATCAGGGTCTGGAGGCAAGAGAAGAAACACCAGAGCTCACTGAAAAGATGGCAAGGGAAAGGCAGATGTGATGTGTTAGTATTTCATGGTAGGAGAGAGGGGAGAATGTGGTGCTGGCTCTGGACAGGTAAGCATCAGGAGCTGGTGCTGGGAATGGTGGTGTGTGGAAAAGAGCCATGCACTGCAGCGAGGTATCTTTAGACAGAGCAGTTACTCTCTACCTCCCTTCTTTTCTACATCCAAAGGCTGCATTTTCATTATTCATCCCCCTTCAGGGGAGCTATCTCATAATAATAAAAATGTCAGAAGGAATACACAAATACATACATACACTAAACGAGGAGTTGCCACAATACACAGAGAGACATGGTGATTTACGGGCCCCTGGCCTGCCACCTTGGTTCCTCCCACGGTGCAGTAGTGGTCCCCTGCCCCAGACACAGGAGGCTGTGTGGAGGGAGGTCAGGGGAGTTGCCCACTGTGGCCCTCAGCCTTGAGACAGGCTCCTGAGGAGCTGATCCCTGGGTACTGCAGTTCCCTGCATCCATTACCTGAAGCTTCTGCTTGGCTGAAGTTTCTGCTGCGTCCTTTTGGTGCCTGTCTCTCCATCACTCTTTGTTCCTGTCCCAAACCTGAGGTTGATATCCCAAGTGTGTGTCCAAAATCATCATGTCCTGACACAGAGCAGCAGAGCAGGTAAAGGCCAGTGCTCCTCTCTGCCTTCAGCTTTGCTCCCAGCTGCAAAGGATTGGGTTTTCCAACATGCAAGGCTCAGTGTGCAGCTGTGTTTGAAAAAAGCTGGTTGTCAGCCAGTCCTACAAGCTGGGTGCAGATAGATTTATAGGTTGGAAGACAAGAAGTTATGCACACTAGCCTTGCAGAAGGAAATCTTCCCCACCACTCCCGGGGTGTGGGGTGGCATGAAGAAGGCACCAAGCATACAGTACATACATGGCTCTGTGCATGTACATGTCAGTATTGTCATACAGCCAAGCACATGTGTGTGCACATGCAGGAGCCAGGGCATGGACATGGCAGCTCCTCAGAGAGATTTACGGAGGATGTCCGTGTTGCAGGCTGTCTCCTTTCCTGGTGAACAAGAATCTCTTCGCCCAGAGCTGGGCACATGTAGAGTTAATGCTGAGTGCACATGTTTATGATAAAGCAGTTGATTTATCAGAACTGTCACCCACTAATCGCTGGGGGAATTGGAGCGCTCGCACTTCCCACAGAGCTGCAGCGCTAATGCCATGCTCCTAATGCAGATTTGCAATGCAGCACCACGCCAAGAAAACCCTGTGGTGTACATGCAGGGGCAGGCATGAATTGCAGAGAAATGGCATCAACCTGCACATCTGGTCAGCTGCAGCTGCGCACTCACCCCAGGGAAGAAGGCAGCTCCCATGGGGAAGGGAAGAGAAAAGCAAGGAGTTCTCACAAGCAGAAGCCACAGGTTTCCTAAGACATGGCAGTAGCTAACGAAAATTTGTTTGGGATAAGGACCTTGAGAGCTCAAAGGCTGGGTTTCTAAATAGATTTGGCTGCAAATCTGGTTGTCCCCATCAAGCAGAGATCACCCTTTCTCTGCTGCAATGATGATGGAAACCCCTGGGCACTTGGGAAGACAGCAGAGGGTCCCTCATACTGAGGAGGCACTGGCTGCCCTCCCTGTAAGAAGCTGTTCACTCACTCCAATGTGACTGGCACCTCTGTGCAGACTGAATCAAGGAGGGATGTCACCACCCCTGCATCCAGCTCTTATTGGTCTGTGGCAGCTGCAGGAGATCTCCTCAGTCCTTGTGCCATGGGGCCCCTTGCTGGATTCAGCCCCATCAATGCCTCCCTTGTTCACAGCTGCAGCTCTGGGCTGAGTCCTGCGGTGAGGGTTCCCTGTTCAAAGCATACAAACAATGGCACACATTGTTCTTGCAGTCTCTGGATGGACAGGGGTAGAGCAGTTGGTGTCATCTACCTGGACTTGTTCAAAGCATTTGACACTGTCCCACGTGACAACCTTGTCTCTAAGTTGGAGAGACATCAATTTGCTAGATGGACCACTCAGTGGATAAAGAACTGGCTGGATGGCCGCTCGCAAAGGGTTGTGCTCAATGGCTCAATGTTCAGCTGGAGGCCAATAATGAGTGGTGCCCCTCAGGGATTGGTGCCCAGATTGCTCTTGTTCAAAATGTTTGTCAGTGATATAGCAGTGGGATTGAGTGTGCCCTCAGCAAGTTTGCTGATGACACCAAGCTGGGTGGTTCAGTTGATACGCTGGAGGGAAGGAATGCCATCCAAAGGGACCTTGACACACTTGTGAGGTGGGCTGATGCCAACCTGAGGAAGTTTAACCATGACAAGTGCAAGGTTCTACACCTGGGTCGGAGTAATCCCAGGCACAGCTCCAGGTTGGGCAGAGAAGAGATTCAGAGCAGCCCAAGGAGAAGAACTTGGGGGTGTTGGTCGATGGAAAAATGAACATGAGGCAGCTGCAGTGTGCGCTTGCAGCCCAGAAACCAACTGTATCCTGGGCTGCATCCAAAGGAGTGTGACCAGCAGGTCGAGGGAGGTGATCCTACCCCTCTGCTCTGCTCTCATGAGACGTCACTTGGAGTATTGTGTGCAGTTCTGGTGTCTTCAACATAAACAGGATATGGAACTGTTGAAACAAGTCCAGAGGAGCACCTCCCGTATGAAGATAGGATGAGAAAGTTGGGGCTGTTCAGCCTGGAGAAGAGAAGGCTGCGTGGAGACC
>JANRGW010010175.1:3090-22012 GCA_024733675.1 Psilopsiagon aymara
TTTTTTTTTTTTTTTTTTTTTTTTTTAAAGTATCCATGACCTCCATGGAATCATACATACATGTTCTCAGGTCTTCCTTACATACTCTCTCACTGCTGCAACCATCAGTAGTGTGTGACCGCTGAAATACAGAAGCACTTCTACCGCAGCAGGAAACAGAATGACCGCATCCTGATCCGCAGAGCACGGAGCTGCCTGACTGGAAACACAGGTGTAAGCCTTTCAGGGTTTGACCTCTCTTTGAGGACCTACTGCAGGAAAAAAATACCCAGAAAGAGTGTATTGTGGTAGGAAAAACTGTAACTTCTTTCCCTTTAAAGGCCAGAATCAGGAGGAGAGCTTATTCTCCTCTCTCCTTTACCCATCCTTCCCTGTTCTACCCCCCCCCCCCCCTTTTTTTTCTTCCTCTAAGTGCCTGCATCACTTTGCATGTGATGGTCTTGTTCAGATTTGCATGAATGATGACACAGTAATCAATGTGTAAGACAGTTCTCTCACTTTCCCATGGTTCTATTTTGGGAGATGCAGTAACAAAGTAATTTTCAACAATTTCCACAGCCTGAGGGAAAAAAGTATATTTTTTGTAACAACACGGAGATGTGCACCAGCGAAACAAGCATACAATGAATGAACCGCAGGATGTTTTTTAATAGATCGTATTGAGGATTCTACCAAAAGAATCTTATTCCAAATCACTGAAAGAACAACAAAGCTCAGTACAACCAGATAAATGTTTGGTTTTAGTACCTTAATCCTTCCCCTACAAATCAAAACAGTAACTGACGGATCTGTGTACGAGGTTAATAGATTACAGTAGGTACCAGGACAATAGGTTCCTGTAAAAAGATGGTAAATATTCAGAAACGTGATTTACCAAGGCATATTACATTTCTCTTCAGAGAAACAGAATTATTACAAAGCATACTGTTTCACATCATTTCTATCTACTTTGAGACTTCTTTCCTGCATGTCCTGGATGAATAAAAGCTTGTTTTTATTTTCCTCCATCACTGCTTCAGAGGAATCTAGGGAGAAATATAATTTAGCATAATAAAACTGTATATGTAATATTGGAGATTATGTAATCTTTTCCCCCTTTGCTTCTTTCTACAAAAATAATGTAAATAATATTTTATTTTCTTTAAAAAGGAGCACAGTTAAGTTTTATTGGGTTTTTTTTTTTTTTTTATTACATGCTGAAGGCAGTGGGGTTGCCTGAGAGGCATGGGGGTGCAGTGAAAGGCTGTGCAGGGGCAAGAAACAAAACTGGCAACGTAAAGTTATTTGCTTGTTTCCTCATGGAAACTTGTTGCTTAGAACATTGGCTAGGCTGTGTTTAAATTTAATTTCTGATGCATTTAAATACCACCACAAATAGAGTAAATGCTGAAAGATGACAGTCTAAACAGCTCAACAGTTTCCAAATTAACACAGGCTAATGTACTTTCAAATGCTCTTGCAAATGGGAAGATGTGTTGGTACTATCTCAAACCTCTTTTCTCATTACTGACCTGAATTCAGCTGTGCCCATCAGGAAGGGGTTTTGCCTGTTAGCCCATGCTCTCCCTTAGAGCTCTGTATATTGCCTTCCATCTCATCAGCCAACCCAACAGCAGACTCCACCATCACTTGTTGCACAAGACGTGCCCCTAGCACCAGCAGACTCGAAGTGGACTGTTTACAGGACTGGCAGCAGAGATGATGAGGTTGCTGCAATGAGCTCATCATGTAGTGGCGCATTTTAAAAACAGGTCTAACCAGACAGTGCTCATAATAATGAAAATTAATGCTGTCCAACCAGCACTAGCTTCCCTTTCAGTACCTGACCCACTTCAAGATTGTTGGAATAATACATGGAATAATAATGAAGTGCTTAACAGACTAAGCCAAGTCTCAGTTCAAGTAAAAAATCAATTCTGTAATGCATGCCTTTGACAGTCATCTTGCATAGTGTAACTGCAAAATACACCCGCAAAATGATGGCCTGTAATTCATCAGCACTGCAGCTTCTCTTATGGCTGTAACTACTGCACCATCAGCTTCTTTCGTGCATACGTTGGTCTCTGTCAAACAAGGACTACAGCAGTACAGTGTAACAGGATAAATGCCTGTCTCTGCTCTATATTGCCACTACTAGAACAGGAGATGCTACCACGCTGAGAAAAGACACTCTCATGTTACAGACCCATTTTCTAGTTGTGAGACCATTGCCTCACTGTCAAGTGGAGAGTTTTTATAGGCTTTTAGTAGTGTGACAGGAGATTTGGTCAGAGCAAATCTATTGTGCAACACTCACATTACAAAAGAAATTCATGCTACAGCAGTTGTAACCAACAGTGAAAGCTGCAGTGCTGCAGTGAGACACATGGTTCAGATTCAGAAATTTTTCCTACCGCATCACAACAATCTGCTCTGAGAGGCAAATAAGTGCGTACATAATGTGTCAGAAGATGGCCAGAAAGAGCCATGCTGCAAAACACTCAAGGCAACTTTCCAGGAAAATAAAAAAGGTTCTGTTAAATACCGTGGCAGAAAATATTGTGCACAAATCCAAGTGAAAACTGAAAAGTTGTACTGCACGATCATACTACACAAACACCTGTTGAAAGGTTAGGGGTGACCTGATCTTGGTGCATAAAGCACTCTGTGGGAAAGTGATCTTTGAGAGTACTGCCATTTAAATCAAGTAGGAAAAGACAGCTCAACAAAACAGTTGGTAAGTGAACCAAGATCAAAAATGATGCAACACCAAAGGTAATTATTTCCTAAAACTATTTACCTACAGATGAGACACATCCTTCACTATTCAACCTGTTAAATGAAGCTCTGTAACCTACTAAATACCAAGTCAGAGTCACAACAAGGTGAATTTTGTAAGGACTAGCTAATTGCCACTTTCTTCCCAAACAGAAGCTCTGGAATTACTGAGGCACTCACTTCAGCAGTAATACCATCAGCAGCTCTTGGAGCCGTATGCAGATGCAGGTGGGTACTGTAGCTATTTGGTAGCATTTACCCCCTGTGTTGCTGTGGCACACAAGGTGCTGGTAGAGAATATGTGCTCTGCAACAGTTGAAAGACTTTATTCTTATGAGATCAAGTTTCTTAACACCAATTCCATTTCTTTGGGACTGGAGGAAGTTGCTTTGAAAGTTGAGGGAGAAACACATGTCAGAGTTTTCACAGTTACACTCACCAGAGATTATTTTATTTGTAGCTGTTACTGACTTTCACACCTCAGCTATTTTGACATTTCCTGTTTGCTAAGTGACTGAGAATTTGTCGCCTGGCATATTTAAAATGCTTGTACATTTGTGGCCTTTTCACATTCAGGTAAGAATTCTAGGTTTCCCACATGGTCTTTTCCTCCTTCTGAAATACATGCCTTGTTTTCAAAGTGACTTCTGCACACGAGAAATCTCTAAGCCAGCTGTACTTTGCATACTTTCCAGGTACTTGACACTGCAGTAAAAAGCCTTGAGAAGCAGAGTGACTGATCTTCAGTCTTGGGTCAGATATTTACTGGAGAAGCAGCAGTGTCAGTTTAAGATGTGACTGACATCCAGGTGTTTGTCTTCACTCTGCAGCAGCTGTACAGTCAGTCCTACTGCTTAGTGCAAAAGACTTGTATAAAAGAACCACTGTTTAAATTCCAGAGGAAAGTCAGGTAGATGAACTGACATCACTCTTACCACCACTTACTAACCTGCTGCCTTTGCGCTGAAACACATGCCAGGATGATTTATTCTGACATTTGAGCTGTACCAGGAAGGGAGTAATTTCCAGTTTATGGGTGGGAATGAATGTCTTCAAGTGCCACAAAGCCATTTCTACAATGACGCATGACTGTAGCCTCACAAAACAGACATTATTTTGGAGGCTGATGGTAAACATCCTCTTCCAGACCTGGCTCTGCAGCCTAAAGATGCCAGGCATCTGGAATGGACATTCCCAGAAAACAGGGCCCTTCCTGCAGCTCTATAAATTGGAATTGTACTGCTCTTTCCTAACCTGCCGAGACAAACCGCGTTGGTTAGTGCAAGCCTGCCTTTGTCAGCTGTTTGAACTAACCCAGCAGAACTTGCCTGAAGCAGGGTAATGTGCATTTATGGATACACCTTTTTGGCAGAGTTGGGCTAGCGGTAACCCCTGGCTATGGTGAAAATGCAAAACTGGAGCAAGACTTTCAGCAGTAAAAAGGTGTTTGCAAAATGGTGATGGCACACAACCACCAAAGAGTTAAGTACATTGCAAAGTACAACTGTTCACTTTTTTAGTTCTACATAAAAAATGTGAAATCCATGTAAAACATGACAGTCCTTCAGCTGTTAAGCAGCTCTCAACTCACAAGGTTGAGTTCAATGCAGGAAAGTGACCTTTTAACTGATTTTATACCATGACAAAAAATTCAGACAAGATACTTCTTTAAGCCATAAGATTATTGCTACTACCTTTACTACACTGTTATCTAAGGGCCAAAAGACAGTACTTTTATAGCACTTTATACATCACTAGACAAACACAAAAAAAATAGTCTCCTACAGAAAAGCTCACAAATGATGTAGATAAGGCAGGTTATGGGGAAGGTGCGGCAGGAAGGAAGGTGTGTGCTCAGGAATGGGATTATGGTTCCTGGACTTCCAGTCTGAAGGAAGGCCTAAAGTAAAGGAGAGGAAAAAAATATCCCATACTAGATATTTTGAACCTGCTGTGAACATGCACAAGCTCGCCTATGTATGCATATGTCTCTCTTGTGCAGAGAGTATAGCAGGCTTGGTAAATGAGGCCCATGTGTGCTGAGGCTGGCTTTTTCAGTAGTCATGACACAGATGCAAGGTTAGGATAAGCTTTGGATGTCAAAAGGTTTTGTTTTACCTTCAGGAACTGCCTAAATAAATAATTCCCTGGTATGTTAATACTTGGTAGCACAATTCCCATGAAATGGCTATAGTTTCTCAAAACATGAAAAGACAAAGTACAGTAAAAAACCAAGTTCCTAATGGACAAAAAGCTACATACACTAGAATGAAAATGTATATGCAAGACCATTTTCCCAGGATGAGGGTATCAGATGTATGGCAAAATCTTCATAGTATAAATGCAGTGTATATTAACAAAAGCTCATTGTTACTGATGTGCTTTATACAACACTCTGTGTTGATAAAAAAAAACCCCAAAGATATTGTAATAAAAAGTAACAGCTTTTCCAGGTGATACTCAGGTTGGCAATCACATTTCTTAGTGTGTTCTTCCGAGCCAAATTCTTTCTAGCATTTGAATTCAGTTGTGGCCAGATCGCAAGGCTTGTTTGGCTCCAGCTACCTGGCTAAGGGATGTTATATTCATGTCATTACTAAAATCGCTATTGTGATTTAAAATGCTGTTAGAGTGTGTGCAGAATCTGACCATATGGCATAAGCCAAGTAACGTTCCTCAGATGAGCTACCTTGCACATAGCACTCTTTATTGCACATATCCATGATATTCCTTAATTTGAGCAAACAGCAAGTTTGATATCACTGTAAAGAAAGTATGAATCTGTAAAACACTTCTTTTTCAGTATATAGAGAGTATGCTGGTAGTAGATTTAAGACAGGCAGTAAGAATTATTTCTGGAATATAATTTTCTTCTCAGTTCAATGGGGTCCTGCCTGGGAGTGGAGAAATAAAACAACAAAATCCTGCAAATTGCTTGACTATAATTCCCCTTGCCTACTTTCCTGGCTCTTCTAGTTGGGAAGTTATAGCAACTAGGATCAGGCATGTGCTATCATCAGAAGCCTTTTTCAACCAATAATGCAGATTTAGTTATATGCTTCATTACTTTTTACGTGTTTCAGGACTGTAGTATAAAAAAATGAAAAGGTGAAAATACAAAACAATCACGGTATGCTGCCATTTTCAAAATGATACAGTTTCATTTTTTTGATTAATATTACATTTCCTTCAATTTTAAAGGCCATTGTAGGGGTTATTTCTGATGTCTGCAATGTACAGAATAACTGTATGTATATACATATATTAGAAACACTTCCCATTCATTTGCCTACGAAAAAACAGTGTTTATGGCTGGCTAAGTCTCCAGCCCCTGTCCCCTGAGTCACTGAGCAAATATTTCTTCCAAGTCCAGCAGATGCAGCAGCAGGGCCAGTCCCGATCTGGGGGGCTGTCAGGCACCCCTCTTCCTCTGGACTCCTCCTGGTAGGGAGCAAGGAGGTCTGGCACCTCTGGGCAGAGGGGCCTCTCAGCAGCAGGTTAGCAAAGGAAGTGCCACATCTACCTATCCACAGGCTCATACACCCACCAGCAGCAGCCACTTGTGGGAAGTGGCCAAGCTATGCCAGTGCCTTCCTTTGCCTGTCACTCTCTCTGCTCTCTAGAGGGTCCAACCAAGACTAAGCTGACCAACAAGCTACGTCTCAGACCTTAGCACTTTTCAGCATGTCCAGTGCCAGACCCAGGCACTGAGCGCTTTCCAGATATACAGAGGTACTGAGCAAGGTTTCTTTTTTTCTTTCCCTTTCATTTTCTGAACATAATCTTTGATTTAGGCATGAAGAGTTCACCCAAAACAGGCCAATGTTCTTTTGTGACCTTGCCATGAATCTGCTTGCCTTTAAGAGGCTCTTAATTAACTTAAAAGGGCTTGGGTTCACCTTAGCTAAAGATCTTCAAGAATTCTCCTCCTCAAAGACTTCCAAATTTATTTCAGTTTTTAAATCAAGTATTCATCTTAGCAGAACAAGAGCTCCATAAATGTGTATTGATGAATGTCATGGTTTAGGCTGAACCCATGACAATGAAATACAGGTGGGATGAATGTTAACTGCAAACCTTGTCCCCAGTACTGGCTTGCGTAGGAAAATAAAAGCAAGTAAATTCTAGGGTGGCTTAGAAATAATAGAAACAATGCTTGTGCTATTTTAGCCAATTCATTTTCGAAATGCTGTAGCAGTTTAGCAACCCCCAGACCTCAGACAACAGTTCACCCAGCCTCACTTAATTTGCAGACTTCATAAAACCAGGAATGCCAAAGATTTTTCTTCTGCCAAATTAGGCGAAGTCAGCCAAATGGAAAGGTGTAAATCTGTCCTCTTGTGTAGTCGATGCCTCTAGCTGTTCTCAGGACCTGGCGGAGATTGAAGTTGCCTGCTATTAGCAACTAGAAAAAGCAGGAGGGAGAATGCCAGCTTCTAAATTAAACAAACAAAAATCCTTTTCTGGTTAACTTTTAAAGACGTATATTTCTTTCACACCTAGCACTCAATATGTGGTCTTATTTACATGAGTGGCTGGAAAAGAGCCAAGGTCTTACATATATTTGCATTGCTAAAAGGGATTGGGCCAGCTGGACTATTAGGAGTTGGAAAGATTTTTGATCAGAGTGGAAGGCTTTAAAGATCATTTCACAAACCCCATCAACCAGCCTAATGCTGGCCCAGTTGCCATAGTAGAAACATGTCTAAAGAATTTTTCAGTTAGTTAAAAGAGTGATTAGTTTCATTGCAGATTTTCACTGAGGGAGAGTGCCATGGGTTTGTTGCTGTTTTTTTAATTCCTTATTTAATGCTGCTTTCATGTCTCAGAACTGTGCTGACTTCAAGGAATTATCCCAATGAACAATAAGACATCAAATAACCCCGTTATTCAAATACATCTGTTACCCTTATTAACATATTTCAAACACAGCTTCACCATGGGTAAGAGCACACATATAAAAATGCATTTCTGAAAGTGGAAGAAATAATTAAAAGTGACTTCTTTATTGAAGTTTGCTGTAATATATAGCTGGTACATTGTATACTGGAGCTGTGATGTTACCACATACACTTGGGTTACAGTAAATACAGTACTGGGCTGTTGAAACGGTGACATATGGTGCTTACTAACAAGAAAACTAAAGGATACCTGTGAGAAGAAGTGTTAGGGCGTTCCAGAGTTGCTTTTTAGTGTGCATGCAGGAAGAAGAGAGGAAGATCAGTCTGGCTCTGCATACCTTCTGCCGAACTCCTAAAAAGCCAATATGGTCTGAAGAGGGCTGAATAGCTGAAAAAAAAAGAAAATAGATGCAATCCTTTCCATAGGGAAAAAAATTTTCTAGTTGTAGCTCTCCAGAGCCCAAACCATTAACACTCTCCATCTCTCTCTTCATGTCCCTTTCCACTTCTCTCTTTCCTAGATATTTGCCGCCAAAAACCAGAAAACACCCAAGCCAGTCTTCCCCGCCTAGAAATCTATGCCATACGGAACAATCCTTTATGTAACTCTGCCAAGCTCTTTCCATGTGTGTCAGCATTAGCTTAAGACATTTTCTTTAGGATTTTTCCTTCTGATCTTTGTACCAACATCTGTGGCTTACTCCTCTTGTGCGCAGCTGCCCAAGCCGTCAAGGTCTTTGAAACTGCCACACCAACCAGAGCAAAGCAGGAGGCTCTCATTGCTGCAAGACATTGCTTCTGCCAGATGTCTTTCTTTAAAAATACACATACACATATATATACACACACATATATATGCATGAATATAGATGTGTTTTTATTCTCAATAGAGGGTTTTAGTTTGCTTACCAGCAATACATACCTCCTCATTCATACTAGCATACATATTACTGACACGTATCTTCAGGAGCCCTTCAAAACTTAAAACTTAAACATTTATGTAAAAATTAATGTGCCTTTCAGGCCTACTTGCACATGAAATCCATTGGAGCCCAGCTGCTGCATCTGAGGAGGCAGTATTCAAGCTGACAGTCAGATGCACACAGTGCTTAATCAGTTATTGCTGACAGGAGCTTCATCCAAGTGTTCATTTCTGCAGCCATAAGAAAAGAAGATGCGTACTTACATTGGCAGGAGTTTAACCATTAGAGAAGGCTTTTTACTCACAGTGTTTTCTCCTTGGTATTATGTGATAGGTGGAATACAGAGGATTTTGCTGTCTGTTTTAATGAAGAATTGTGGCAATGACAGAAATCGTCACTCAAGGATTTCCCAGGCCTACAAGAATGACTTAGCTTGAAGGATTGTGCGTCCAAACACACAGATTACCCAATAAAATCTATTACTTTTCTCATGCTTATAAGTCCTAGTCCTATGAATCAAGAAGTCTGTTGGGTAATCCTGCATCTTAATTATATTCTGGTGGCATGTGAAAGATTCTTCATGATTACTTTAAGCACTAAGTGCTCTGGTGCTGGATGGCTTGATGTTCAAAGAGCTCTGGCTCATTTTCCCTTTGTTTAAACATTGTGCAAGGATATATTTTCAATGCACAAGAAGATGCAGGGGTCACAGGATCAATCCTGCATATGGGACAGATTCTCAGTCAGTTATGCCATAAGCAGTACTCACCAGACGAGCCCAATGCCTGGGTAGCCTGCATGACAGCAGCAACCCTGCTGCTCAGGACCAGATGCTGCTTTGTCATCAGCTGTTTCTACCTCTTTTCCCCAAAGCATGGGAACCAGGGCATTTAGCTAAGGGTGTCAGTCTAAATTAGAAAAACACATCTTCAAAAGGTAGTCTAATATTTCCTACTTGATTAACAATTCTCTCACTTTAGGTGTGGAAGCTGGCAACGATGTCTTCTCTTTTATGCCCATACCTACAAGTGCAGCAAAGGAAGATGTGTTGCCCCAGAAGCTCCAGCAAGTTCCACACATAAAACTGCATTACAATTTTTGGTAGCTGGATGTTGCCACAGGGCAAAACGAAGAATGAAGATGAGGGCTTAGGGGAAGCAAGCAGCAGTCTGGTAAACAGCGGAAGCCAGTGCAACTTAGGAGTCTGTCATCTCAATGGCCAATTCTTTGACAGACTTATTGCCATAGGTTTGGGTTGGCTTTACCTATGATACGCTTTCATACCTCTCTGCTTTCAGCTGTAGTAACTAGCCTACACATGTTACTGGACAGCAAGATTACTGCTGTTTTTAATATATTACACCATCAGGTGAGCTGTTGGGACAGAACAGCTGGACAAGTTGGGGCTAGCCTGCTCCCAATTAGCTGCTTGGTGGTTCTGCTTCTCAATTAGAAACTCACATCTCTCCAGTTCGACATTTGTACTTGTTTACTTCAGCTAATGAAAGAAGGTCCAGAGTACAGATCTTTGGCCAGAAGCTCCTGAGTTATATGCTGGATCATCTCCCCTGTACCCCACTGCACGTTACACAGCTTTTCTGTTTCCCCTTAGGAAAATGTGACATCACCATTCACCTGCATTACAAATACCACTTGTCTGAGGCTTTGAAGAGGTGGTATAGCATACTCAGATAACTGATGTTTATTTTATACAGTATACAGGCCTATCAAATGAAAATAAATTGACACTTTAAAACAAATTCACTAATTAGTTTAAACCTATTTCCTATTGGCAAAGGACTGTGAAGATGCATGGTCCTTTGGGCTTCTCACCAGCATGGCAGTCTTTTCTAGCAGCTCACACTTACCAGTCCCTGTGATGGCCATGCTGTGTGGCACAGATTTTCCCAGTCAAGGTTCATTTGAAGCTGGTTTGCTTGCATTGCAGTGCTTCAGAAATACTCAGCTTTCCCAGAAAGCTATTCTGTCAGAGTAGGAAAAAGAAGGGAGAAATAAAAAGGGGAAACTAGCCAAGGAGCAACAAAGGAGGCAAGCAAAGCCACAGCACGCTTCTTGAGAGGCTGCAGGCACTGCTGTGCACACAGCAGAGAGGACAAATTACTCCAACAGCAGTGTGGTCTTGCGTGCTTTGAAATAGTTACATGCACACAAACAAATCACAGCGTGCTTGCTGACCACACAACAAAATACAGTGTGTTTGCTCTCTCCATATTATCCCATGCAACCAAAGTTATTACACCTCTGAGCTGTAATTTGCATTGCACTAGAGCTCCTGTTTTACATGTGTATATACACACCATGCCACTTCACTAATTCCACAGCAGTGTCCCATCCTAGCTCTTGCCCCACCCTGTCCTGCCCTCCAAGAAAGACCAGGACATTTCCCTTGCTTTCAGCAGTGAATGCAGGAGTCCTAGTCGGGAGAAAAAGGAGCAAAGCTGGCACACACACACAGAGCAGTAAGGAGTTATCTGCAGTTGCAAACAATGCTTTAAAAAGCTGATGACATGTCCAAATCTAGGCAGCTTTCTGCTACTTCCAGCATGAGGACAATGCTATATTCTAAATATGTGACAAGTCTATCCTGGAGCACATGTACTCTAACTGGCCAATTCTGATCCTACTAGGAGCCTAAAGTTGAGATCAAGCTACTTATCCTCCTTCTTGGACAGCTTTTACAGTCTTTGTTAACTTCTTTGTAGCTACAACTAAAGTATTTCGTCCAGCTGGGCAGAACTACTACAAGCAAAGTAGAGAAGGGCAGATACACATTCTTATTCTAAACAAAATAGCCTTTCAATAAAATAATTAATCTTAAAATAAAAGAGATTTTCTCCGTAGCCTCACTCAAAAGCACTATATAGATCCAGTATTGATGAAACCAAGATGGTCCCAGTCAAGAATGGAAAACACTGGGTTTGGCAAGACAAATTATCAGAAGAAAATATCAATCTCAAGGAGAATTGCTGGAGATCTCAAATATATATAGGTCCATGTCTAATATTAAAACCTTGAAAAGTCAATTGTATTGTATCTTGTATTCCTATCAGTACACAATCAAGCACAAATCCCAAATCAAAACAAAGACTGCTATTGCACCTGAATTAACCCATATGATCTATTGGGTAACCACAGTACATTATAAACAGACGAAAAAGGTGCAGTGCATTTTCAGTAGCTAGCCTGGGCTAGTAGGATTTTCCTTTTTACTACTGCTAGTTTACAGGAAGGTACCTTCGGTTCCTGAGGATTAGTGAAATCAGCTGCAGCAGAAGTCAGGCCAACAATTAAAACTTTGGGGGGAATATTTTTAAACATCTGATGCTAGCTGGTTTAGCTACATCGTTCTGATTTGTGGGGAGAGGACCTTATAGAACACTCTAGAATGGTTTGGGTTGGAAGAAACTTTTAAGATCGTCTAGTTCCAACCCCCCTACCATGGGCAGGGACATGTTCACTAGACCAGGTTGCTTAAAGCCACATCCAGCCTGTGCTGGCCTTCCTTCATTACAATATAAATTCATTGTGTAGAGATACACAGGGAGAATACACAATAAACATCAGAAAGCATATCAGAAGAATCATTCCTTGTGTTTTCCTCGTACTGTGGAGCTTAGATGTTCTCTGCTCTGCACATCTGTGCCTTTCAAGTTTGTTCATCGTGGATCGGAGGTGGTTTAAGGTCAAAACGAGAATTATGGTGATTTTGGGGTAATCCTCCAAAGGGATTTGTCAGGGTGACAGCCACTCCCATCACACCATACAGCTGCCCTCACACCTACCCAGCACTCCAAGGACAAATGGGCGGCGAGTCAGGTGCTGGTTAGATCATCGCCAACACCTACAGTTTCGAAAGGAGAGATCAAAAAGATTACAGTTGTAGGTGGAGACACAGAAAACACAAGGCTATCTTCAACTACCTCTTACCACTTGCTATTAGCTAGTCTGTATCTAAGTGTCTTATCCTACCAGCTTACCCTATCACAGACAAGAAGGTCACTTTTAAATTCTCCCTTTAAGCCCTTGCCCCTTGTAAAGCCCATTCGAAAAAATAAAGCTGCTCTAACAACCAAACAGCACCTATCACCTTCTCACTCTTGATCACAGCATTTGTCCTGGTGCAAAAAATAGGAGCCTTCGTCACACTGTGCCTTTAAAGATCCGTGGGCCCACGCTGAACATGGAGGCAAGCACTTCATTCTTTCAGTCTTCCTTTTCCTTCCACTTCACTGGAATCTAAGCTTTCTCCTTAGAACTTACATTCCTGTAACTTGTTAGTCATCCTTCTACTTGAAATCTACAGTTTCCTTAGAGCTACTTAGCCATCTCTCTCAGCCTCTCTCAGTTGGACCTTGCTCAGTTTACCATCACACAGATTTCCACCTGGATTTTCCAGGAGAGGTTACTACTCCCTATTTAACACTCCCTAATTAAGTACAAACTTCTCTTGCTTAAGCAAGGGAAATTTGTGTTATACCTCCCTAATTTCCTAATGTGCATCACTGTGAAAGCTCAGGTCCAATTCTTTGTGGGGATCATGGGAGCTGTAGTCCTTTGGAAATTGAGACTGTGCTGGACTTTTTCCTCTCCTTAAGCTGTAGACCAGTTTGTGCCTATTGGCAAAAAAGGATGTTAAACTTCACTTTTGCACAGAATGTATCCAAATATTTTTCAGTCAAAGATAACCCGTGGGATACAGGTCACAAATAGGAGCTTTCAAACGAGAAAATTTAGAGTAAACATGTATTTGTTAATAATAGTATGCTGTATCTAAGCACACTGTATAATTAATACTTTTGGAAAATACTGCTCAGAGGAGTAAAAGCAGCAGGGAAGAGGTATATTACATTTAAAGTGCCAAGAGTGCACCCATGGTAGATGGTTTGGTTGAAAAGGTACCCAAGGAGAAAGCTTACTAGAAGAAAGAGCTGGATGCAATGGAGGCTGGGGCAGAATTCAGCCAAGAGGAAAGTAAAACCATCAGCATATTCAATAAGATACGCATTTTAACAGTTACAGGAAACCTGAATTCACTTCTTAATAACAAACCCCCAGATTTTTACTAAGCCACAATGGAGGAGAACTGGATTATCATTTCCAAAAGTAATACAGCAATTTCTCACAATATTAAAGCCAAATAAAGCTAGTGCCAGGATTTCCCTGTTACTGGTTTGATATTATTAGGGATGTGCTGCTAAATTGCTTTGGGCTCTTGAACTGAACTTTTTGAGTTCACCTATTGGATGATAGGCGACACAAATGGTAACTGAAAGGCCGCCTTTTCAAAGCACAGGGATGGGACACTGGTGGGATGGAAGGGAAATATGCCACAGACCCCTCAGGTACAACTTTGTTTAACACAGCACAGCCTGCATGGGCTGGTATTGCACTATTTCTTTGTTTGACACAAGCACCTTGAAGTCTGAAGTTGCTCTTCCAAAGGAACAAGGCACCAGAAAGCACCAAACAGCTCCATATGCTAATACTTTTGAGCTATGTGGCTCAGAGAACAATGTAGAGGTAATAGCATGCACCAAAGATTGATGAGACTTGGCTTTTAGCCATTTTTGCATCATTCTTGACTGCATTCTTCCTGTCTCCTGGATAACTGTGCCGTCTGGGAGCTGCAGCAGAAGAAAGCCTGACCCAGGCAGTTGAGACAAATGATTCTCTGTGGCTTGTTGCAGTGATGTTAAAGCTGAAACAAATTTCATTAAATAGCAGTCAGAGCAAAAATGCAAGTAATGAGCCATTTTCTATGTAGCAAACAAAGACATTAGATGATAGCTTTTGAAAGTGAGTAGTGATACAAGAAAATACACAGAGGAACATGCACAAAGACTTTCACCAGAAAGTTTCACATAACAAATGTACCCACAGGGCCTGTTTCTCCTTCATGACACATACTTTCATGGATGCAGCTGTGACTTCTCCAGCTCAGAGAAGATGAGTGCCAGGACAGGTCATGCACAGGGAGAAAGAAATTCCATGGCAGCATGCGTGGAAAGACAGGGGAGAAGGAATGATGCCAAAGGCCAACCAGCTCTTAGAGCAAATCATTCTTTTCTTCAATTCCCTCCCATTAGTGTGGTAAAGGGCATTTGTGAATAGGTTTTGGACTTGAGCGGGTAACTTTTCCCAACATTTTTGCAAAGCCAATTTAAATACTATTGACCCAGCCTCCCATCACCAGCTCAGCTTAACAGATAACCAGAAGAATTGGGGTTCTGAAAGCTTTCTTGAGGATAAAGCCTGCACTAGTACAATTTCACTGCTGTTAAGTTCATCTACATTAACAACATTTAAATTTTGCCCATGGTCTTTAATAGTAATTCAAATATAACTGTTAGTGTTTTTAAATATATATTTCAAAAATTGGAGCCATCTGAACTATGCAGGGCAGCACATCTTCAGTGCTTATTTTTATTCCTAATCTAGACTTTACATCAGCTGTCGTCGTGGTTTGATAGTGTAAAGTACTGGAAGCCTACCAGTACATACATACATATATATATAAAACTTCCTTTTTGGTTCCTGCTGGTAGAAGGACAGATTCTTTTTCTCTTTGAGTCACTACAAAGTCACTGTGCAGGCTAATCCAAGACAAATGTGAACACATGATATCTGAACAATGGATGTGAGGCTGCATTTGAAGGAAGTATGCGGAAAAGGATTGTGTCGTAGGGGTCTTCAGTAGGAGAGAGTTCTGGCAGCCACTTGGAGAAAGGATTCTGTTACTGCTGTGGTATTTGGTGCTCCAGACTGCAATGTTTAGAATGTATGCTGCTCAGACGGTTGTGGGAGCAGCCCCTCCGCCATGGCGACTAACATATGGCTTTGCACTGCTGCTTCTAATCACACAACAGAAAGAAAAAGAAGTGAAAAGAAGGACATCCTTGCATACACAGACGATGAAAGTCTATGACTGCATTTTCCAAGGCTATAACCAGAAGTTATAAATTGCTATATTGCACATTTGCACTTCTCATCTAATTGAAAAAGCAGCATATTTTTTTGCAGCTAGCCCGTTTATTTTGCTGAACTACCTAGAGCTAAAGAGTGCTGTTTGGTAGTTTGGTACTAGCTGGGTACAAGCACAACAAAAGGCCAAGGGAAATTGAGTTTTGGTATAGTTATTTTTTCACGTGTGGATGAGTATCTTTTTCGCAAGGCCAGCTCCCCCTTTCCGAATTAATGGATCTTCTTCCATAAAGGCGAAAGAAATAGAAGACAAGCTTTCTCACATACTGCTGGGAAGTTTGCAGGACTTTACGGGTGTAACAGCACAGTGCTTAGGCTGCTGTTTGTCTCCTAGGCATGTCACTTTTAGCAATTTAGAAGTGACTGATACACTTGCTGAGTAGTTGACTCCATCCTCAGCGCTAGATGCTGAACTGGCTATGGGAGAAAAGGATAGGCTGTGTGCATGAGAAGGCCACAACTTTTCAGACATACTTCAACTGAAGGTATCCTGTGCCCTTAAGCAACAAGGCTCAGCCTCACAGGATAGACACCAGAATACTAGTGTGCATTTCTGTCTGAGCTTATCCCCACTCTCCCTATGTGTTCTGGGAAGCAAGAAGCCTTCTGAAACTAAAGTCATCCTGCTCCAGCTTCTCCTTTATTCCCCCAAATACAACTACTCTGCTGCAGGTGGTATTTTGTGTCAATGTCAGGCCACTGTGGAAAGGCCCAGTAAAGACTGGGAGACATGAATGCGTTGAGCCAAGAGAGACCATAATCACTGTCAGTGGAGCATAGCAACAGGCTGGGAAGGGGAGTACTGTTGTCTTCATTTCATACAGAGTAGGCTGAAATACAGAAACAAGTAGGGTGTTTTATCTTTGATTAAAGACTGATGATTATACACATAAATAGCTGCTAGTCTCAAAATTTTAGGAAGTACCAATTACATTTCGCCAAAGGAATAAAGAATATTTTAACAAGAGTCATACCACAAGTAGTGTTATTTTTTTCTCATTTTCTGTTATCTTACTTGGAAGCTGGAGATGACAGAGGAGGCCATGACCATGAACTGCAAAGAGTGAGCAGCCCAGTGACTTGCACACAAACAATCCTGACATGCAAGGTCTTCATCCAATTTTCTCTCATAACAACAAACAGATCTGAAAAAATAGTAGGATTAATTCTCTAAGCAAAGAAAGGCTAAAGCAATAACGATAAATTTCATTCCAGTATGAATTACTTTGTGCAATTCAGATGTAGCATACTGGTAGCAATGTAAATTTTGGATAGCTTGTTTGGATTGCATCCCCAAACCTTTCAGGTAGTAGCTAATCTTTGCTACTAAAAATCAGTGGATTGCATATTTAGGTGTCAGGCACACAGTAAGAAAAAGTAAAGATAGTAAAGTACTAGAAGAGAATAAGCTAAAGTACTTACTTTACTTGAAAATCCACCCAATGATCCAAGTTTTATAAACCTAAAAATTAGTTTTATTTATAAAAGAAATTAATTTATAAATTTTTCATTTCCTTTGGAGTTATCGTCCTGATTTGTTATTTCTAGTGTCACATTATTTGCACTCATAGCAGCAGCAGATTTACATGGGTAAAATTTGCACATAAAAAAATCAGTGACCTCATAGTGACTTCCATTAGTATCTGTGGCGCTGACAGCCATGAACTCCTAACCCGGTTTGGTTTCAGTTACTTTGCAGGCTGCCATGGAGCAGCCGGCCCGGCTATGCCTATGACACACTGTGTTTAAGGTAACAGAAATGAGGGTGTCTTCAGCTTTCCTGCGGAGAGAGCCGGACCGAACGCAGCTCCGCAGTCAGCAGAAGGTCGGGAACAGGGCCCCGGCTCCGGCGGTGAGAGGCCCCCCCCTAGGGGCCACCGGGCGGGATGCAGCGGGGATGGGGTCCGGCAGCGGGCAAGGGTGCTCCCTACACGGGTGCAGCGCAGAGAGCAAACCGAGAGAGAGTCACCTGCTGCTGCGCTGGCCTCTCAGGTGTGTGCTTCCATAAATATTTGGTGTTGTCCAGGAAATACAGCGGGGTTTGCGGTAATGTTTCAATGCTTAGCAAGCCCTCTAAGCCCAGCTGTGGGAGTACAGCAGTGACTTGGAATTTCGTTAGCTCTCTTTTCCTGAGCCTGACTCCGACCACAGCTCTTAAGAAGAAACTCAGGCAGTAGGAGAGTTACCAGTGTCAGAGGGGTAGAAGGGCTGAGGGGAGCATAGAAGAGGCTGCGGGAGGACAGGAACAGCAGGGCTGGTGGGAGGGCTGCAATCATTAAGAAGGCAGCACCCGTGCCCACTGAGGGCTGCCACAAGGATTTTGATGTGCATGCTGAACACGTACAGCACTTGTAAAGGGCTGAGTGACTGGAGACAGAAAGACAAGTACATCTCGGAACCACCATAGCACGAGCAAAACCCTCCCTGCCAGATTGGCACACTGGCTCAGTACGTGGTCCCACAACCCAGCGCCAAACAGCAGCAGCAAGGTGGGGGAAAGGGGGCTTTCACCACCCACAGGGCTGCCCGTACGAGTTTGGCTGACAGAGAACAGGAACTTGTCTTTATCCAGGGGAGAGTGTTTTCCCCCAAACAATTCTCCATCATTTGCTCTCAGAATTCATTCTCTGAAGTGACCTATGAATAATTTTTCCCTCAAAAAAGCCCTTCCAACCTAAGGATGAGATAACTAGGGATAAGAGCCAAGCACTAAACTCCATTAATTCATTGCATCTAAAACCAATCATTGTATTCCTGTTAATGTCTCTACTGCTGTCCTTCCATCTCAGATGGGTTGAGTGGCTGCAAACACAGCCTAAATGATGTGAGGTGTGGGCAAGTGGCTTCATCTCCAGCTTCTTATCAAGCCTGTGGATGGGATACATGTCTCAGCAGCACCCACCAGCCGGGAGACATTGCTTCTCCCGGCAGACCTATCCTGGGGCACGTGCGGTTGTTGACTCCACCACTGCTGTTCCTGCTCTGCTAAGACCGGTTTTAAGAAAGCCTTGGCAAGAGTCACCCTCCTCTCTGGTCACCCTCTCGGCTGCTGGTTGGTGTCCAGCTGCGCTGGGCAGCCCCTCTCCGGGTCTACCCGCGCCACATCCCTCCTGGCTGTGCCAAGGGCTCCAGCAACGGGGAACCAGCGGGGTCGGGAAACTGAGGTCATGACAGTGATGCCATTTCACCGAGACGCTCTTCGGCATCCCCCGGAATTCCTGCAACACCGGCAACTACAGGAAACCGGCGTTTTCTGCTGAAAGCCAGGCAGGCAGGCGGAGGGAGCCGCGGCAGCGCGTCCCTGCCTGCGGCCACCGGCTGTCACCGCGGGCGAAAGCG
>JANRGW010010178.1:8233-57000 GCA_024733675.1 Psilopsiagon aymara
TTCAAGACATGCATGAATTGCAGAAACTTCAGCTAAGATACACTAGGCAAATAACAGTGACAGCACTAATCAAAACTTCCCTTTATCTCCCAGCAAAGGAATTCCCAAATGTCAGGGGCGTTTCCGTAAGAGACAGCCTACAGTTCTACCCTTCTATTCTCCCCACACTCTGCTCCTCAAACTTACTTTTGCCTCTGCAAATCCTACCTAGGGCTCTGTAATCTTACAACTCTACTCGCTCCATAACATATTTCCCACAAGGATAACAAAAGAAAGTACGTCAATAAAATGCTTTCATGCAGTCTCCTTCAAAAGGATTTCCCAGATATCTCTGTCTTTAAAGGATGTGGTATGGAAAACACTGGGATAAGGGGTTTGCTTTGTTTATTAAAACAGAAAGTTATCTTTAGTTTTAGTTGTGGATAAGCTATCATAGGCCTTTGTGCTATAACTTTAATTGAACATACTTAATGTTTCTAATTTCTATTTTCATTGTCGGTGCACAAACTATTTTTGCTGGCAGAACTAACAGGATTTTAGTTGAAGAATATCTGTTAGTTGTTGTTACAATTGTTAGGCATGCCTTTAGTCAGATTTAAATTAACAGGAACTGCATAAATGAAGCATCCTATGTCATCGTAGCACTGTAAGTGAACTATTTACTTGAAAAGGCTTTTGAATCTTTTCCAGGGTTGAGAGAATGGGAAGAGTTGCAGAAGAATAATAAGACACAATCAGTGCAAGAGCTGGAGGGACTGGAGCAGAAGGAAAAACTGAGTGCGGGTATCACCAGAGAGGCACTGGGGACTGTTAAATCTTCTTCAACAAAACCGGGGAATGAAAAAACAACTTGTCCTCCAAACAGCTCTGAAAAACTGCTTCCACAGCTTCCCCTTGCTATTGCCCTTTACCCAAAAGCCTGTCTTGTCCTGCTTTAGGCTGCCTGGGGTTTTGCCCTGTCTGTTGAGGAGTGGATGCAGAAGTTCCCATCTCTCATGTGCAGGAAGCCAGCATCTCCTAACTGTCCTCCCTTTGACTCCATGACCAAATCACCCTGCGTACACCACTGTTCCTTCATTGGGATACCTGTCCTGATACCCTCTGACACCAGCGTAGTGACTGACCTCTGTGAATATCGGCCATAAACATAAAATCCAAAGGAAAGTTGTAAGTTATTCCCCCAGGCAGTAAATAAGTAGGTGAAATAATATTACTTCAGTCATTTAGGCTGGGTTTTAAAACACATTTAAGGACCAAGCATGCTGTGAGCACTAGAAGGATTTCCAAAATCACGACAAGAATTCCCACCAATTTAAATAGGAATCACGCAATCTAAGAACTTCAGGAAATCCCATGTTTATGAGTACATCTCCAGGCAACAAGCACTTTAGTATCTTTAAAAAGGTGCCTTTTTACTCATTGCCACTGCAAATTGGTACATGCAAACTACAAACTTGAAAATACATTTTTATCACTATGTTCAAACCATTTAGAGTATTTAACTGACCTAATAAATGATACTCCTTTGTTTCACTTCTAGTACAATTGGCTTTTTTATGGATTCATCCAGCCTACTGCAGAAAAGACTGAATGATGGTCTTTTCTCACATCACTTCCCCAAACCATCATTTGAAAATTATCTCTGTCTTTTCCTGTTGACAGCTAGGACTGATTTTAATTTACAGTCATCTTAGATTACTATATATTAACAAAGTCCCTTGCTAACATTGCTGACACATGTCCAACGTCCACTCAAACTCAGGCTCTTTGCACTTATCACCATGTTAACTGAAGTCGTTGTAAGGTTTCTTCTTTTTCAAGCTTGCCTTTAAGAGCTGGCAATTAAAAAAAGCTATCAAAAGAAAAAGAAAGGGTGGCACATCATGAGGGTTTAGATATTATTCTCAAACAGGTTTGCAAACCTAGAGCAAATGTAAACCAGAAGCTCGTAGGTTTTAAGAATGCTATTTGCAGCAAGGGAAAGGTTTTGTCTATGGAAAATCTGTGTGTGTGCATATGTGCACAGAATACACTGTGAATCTAGCATTTTCAGGTACTCGGCATTTGCCTTTTCTGTTAGACACTTTCTCAAAAGCACATCAAAGTGGCACAGAGGACTCCAAAGAGCTCTTTTCTCCAGAGCATATTGGTGGGCTAGGATAGATACTGCAAGACCATCAGCACTGCAGAACTGCTTCTTTCAGCAGCTACTGCTTAGGAAATTTTAGGAGGAAGAATGTAATTAAAATAAATCAAATAAAATACATATATATATATACACATCTATATACTGTTTTTACAGAAGAACTTAATTCCTCTTAAACACACTTCAGTGGATAAATAGGATGAAGGCTGCAAAAATTTCATTCAAGACTTCAGACCCATGCCTGACCTGGAGTACTTGCAAGCTTTTGCATTGCAGTAATTCTGTTTGCAACCATTGCACACCAGCTGTGCATGCTGATCCTGGATCTCTTCTAATCAATTTATGTTTTTATTAGTACAGTTTGCTTAGGTTATTGGAGACTGTTCTAGTATGATACATCCCAAACACCAGTCAGTGCAACGAAACTGAACGAGGGCAACTCCTACCTAATCATGAGGGAAAAGATAATCACTCAATGACAAAGATTTTACTGATGGTTAAGCAAGAGTTAACAGATGTGTACTTCTAATCTCCAACATAAAAGCTTCCCTATGCAGGCTAAATACAACTTCAAGCCCAAATACACAACACCACATCTTTCCCCAGTAACAGCTGTCCAAAATCTTTTAGTCTTTTGGCTGTTACCATCCATATGACTCTAGGATAAACTTTAGACAATTTTCTTTATTTATTTATTTGCAGATTGCTAACATTGGTTGTTGGGGCCTTTTTTTCCCAGTAGAAGTGCAGCTCTGAAAGTAAATTTAAGCCTACGATCAAACCCACTTTTCTTAGTTATTTTTCAGAGAGGGGTAGAAGCCATCTGTGAAGTCCCCAGGATCTGAGCACAACAAGCTGAAAAATCTCTATTTTAGACAATGCAGCTGCACAAATTACAGTTTAGACAATAGGAACTTTGTTACTGCCTGTTATGTAGGTAGAAGAAATAACCCTCTTTGACTTTCCCAGGCCAGGTTAGGATTTTTAGGTGTTAGCAGCTATAAACCCCAATATTTTTACTTGCAAACTGAGCAAGAAAGTCCGCGAACATGAAGTTTTTCTCGCTGCCACTTCCACTGATTCCTTCTTCAGAACTGAACTGAGCTTTGAGTTTATGCACAAATCTGACAAAGGTCAAAAAACATTTAAATTACTATTGATAAATACCCAGCTAAAAGCAATTATTTCCACTGTGCTCATTAAGAAAATGTTCCTTTAAGCTGTAGAGATGAGAGAGTTAAGGTTCAGCATGTTGCTGCACAAATGTGAAAATGTTTATAAAATGCCCAGATTGTGCTTTTAAAAGGCTGGATCTTTCTCTCTCTATTTCTAACCTACCTTAGTTCCTCCTAACATCACATCACTGACAAAGAGAGCCTTTTGATTTCAGAGGACTGAAGCTGACTATCATCGTGGCTTGTCTACCTGAGCTCAGAGGGCAGAGTAGGAAGAGAGGATGGGTTTGAGCTGGAAGCGTTAGAGTGGGCAAGATGCTGGGCTGCAGAAGTTCGATGCTATTGTATAAAATAGGAAGGTTACAGTAGGGTAGCAATCTAAAAATGCTGGGTAGCACTGACTGAATTCACATAATCAGGTTCTTTGCTGCATTGCGGTTTTGGCTAGATATCACAGCACTAGAACCCTGTCCCTGTAAGGAAAGACAGCAATAACTGACGGGATATCAACTTGCTTAACAGATTGGATTGATTTCTCCCATTCTGCTCCAGTTCCACATCACAGTATCTCTGCAGTAACTAAGCATAAATGGACAGTGCTAAGCACTGATCTAAGTATCTCTGATAACTTAGTAGAGAAATAACATACGTGATCATGTCCTGTGGTCCGCCCACAGAGTTTTATGCTTCTTGCATACACTTTTCATGCTGTTCTGTCCATTAATCGTAATTTGTCTTTCAAGTATTTTGTCAGTTTATTCCTCATTACCCCTATTGGAAAACTGTTTCAGAAGCCCAGAGCTCTGATACTGGGAACCCTCTTATTTCCAGCCTTAAATTACTCCTGGCCAGTTTATACTCATGTTTCTTATTTGATGCTGCAGACTCTGCAGGTGAAGAGTAAAGAGTCAGAAAATGCAACCCACATTCTCAGCAGGCCACTTTAAAAACAATTATCAGCTCTTAGCCTACACCTTTTGTTAGGCAACTTCAAACTGGTTTAGAAGCCTGCAGCAGATTTCTTACTGCCTTTAACAGAAGAGGGAAGAACCTAAGTCTGATACTGTTTACAACTTCGCATACACAATTTAAACAGCCCAGGTATTTTGCTCAGTGAAAGTATATTGAGGTTAAGATTCTTAGGATTACGTAAATAAAGCATCTGGGAAACTAACTTTTAGAAAACAAACCCTTTGTATCGGTTACATGTCTGCCAAAAAACAAGAGTAATCTCCAAATGAGAGAAGCTGCTACAAATTTCAGGTGATACAAGTGCCCTGTTTCCATTTCAACTGGAAAAGCCTACTGACCTTGCTGGCTCTAACATTACCTGAGGTGAGATCAGAAGAGATATAGTGTTGGGTCAATAGATACTGATACCTGCAAATCCAATACTGATACCAGTGTATCTAATTCAAGCATTTGCTTTCTGAAACTGTATCCACTACATTGCTTTTTATTAACAGGCCAATATGAATGTGCCTCTGGCAAATTCACTGCTAATGGAAATGTAAACACATCCCTTGATATTGCAAAAAATTATTTATAATGAACTGAGAATGATCATGGTACATGCAGCAGTGAAGAGGTCAGCAGCAGTGTAAAAAGTCACTTGCCTGTCACTCTCTGCCAGTAATAGGCTAGTTTGTCCCAAGCCTCTTTGGTAAGACAAGTCCTTCCTCTGCCAGCTCAGAAAGTACAGGACACTGGTGTTAGCAGCATTTGGCTTTGCAGTCAGCCTTTATCTCCCTGAAAGGCAGGGACAGCTCTCCTAATGTCTTTGCAGGAGAGGAAGTAGAAAGGACTTCACCCCCAAAAGGAGTGAATTATGTCTTTTAACACACCAGACAAACCCTTCACCCTGCTTGCCACCAACACAGCAAAATAACAGACATCTGAAGAAGTAGCTGAGGAATGCTTGCTGGATGCCCTGTCTTCTTTGCCCATGCTGAGAAGTATCTCCAAATCAATGTCAACCAGTTCTCTGGGGCTTTAGGAAGACAAAAGAAAATGTAAGGGTGGCACATCATGTGGGTTTAAGGTCTTATTCTCAAGCAGGTTTGCAAACTTAAGGTTGCAAACCTAGAACAAATGTAAACCGGATGCTGTCGTTTTTACAAATGCTATTTGCAGCAAGAGAAAGGTTTTGCCTACATAAAGTAAGACAGACACATACATTAGCCTGATCTTGACAATCCTTAGGAGACACCATACATACCCAATTATGATTACTTCCCATTTGCAGTGGCAAAGTTCACCTAAGTGGGAAATTTTGCGCAGAGGAGGCATTCTTAGAGATGAAATATGCTGCAGACTACCCAAAGCTTGCAAGGCTTTTGGGAGAGCTCTGATGAAATCAGGAGGGGTGAGGGGGGTGTGGGGGGTAAACAGATTGGGAACAAACTTTTTGTCTACAAGTAAATAGACATGACATTCCTACTTTACATGCATTACATTTGGATTGCCCAGAGCTACCTAAATTAGGAAACCATCAATTCTGCCTAAATTTCTGCAGAGAATTTGTAGGACATGTAAGGCAGTAGAAAGTGAAGTGCAAGGATATAGAAAATCAGAGCAAAAACATAACCAAATGTGCTGTGGTGAAATCAAATTTGATAAATTTGAGCTTACAAGACAAAAAAACCACCAAGTTGAAATATGTATCTCCACTGACATACACGGCAGAAATACAATGGCATGACAGAGAAAAATCATTTCAGAAGAAAATTTATTTATGGCTTAATGACATTTAAGCCAACTATTATTATGTTAGCTGAAATGAAAAAGAAATCACTGGCAAAATGAAAAAGAACAGCCCTTAGGTCAATCTGACAAATTTGTTATCCTGCATGTGGGAAAACATCCCTTGAAAAATTTGAACTTCACAGCTGGATAAGAACACATAAGCAAATTTAATGCAGAGCATAAACTGTTGGTTGTCACCATCAACATCAACATACAGTCAGAGCACACCACGTACATGAGAAATGACCAGCCTCTCTCCCTTCATTTAAAGCTGCATGGAAATCCAGATTTACCAGTAAACCTAGGCTGCCTCCATTTCTCACTGGGCCAAAGCTTTTCTGAAGATCTACTCAAAGTCATTTAACATACCACGTTTAAAAAGGGTTAAATGACAGATCCTAGAATCCCCTCGATCTCTCCACAGCCTCTGCCTAGCAGCATTGCATTTCCATTTGAACTACAAATGACCCTGTACACACAATCATGTAATTCATATTTATATAAACAGAGGGTACAGTATGTATAATTTGAAAGATTTCTGGGAGGGGATGCATCATAACTAAACTCCTACTTTCCCCTTGGGGAAATAATCCCATTTGGTTGTAGTTAACTTCAAAGGAGAAAAGTATTTTCCCTTCTGTGTCAATAATTTAACAGAAATTTGTCATTTCTGTCCACAAATCAAGCTTTCAGAGTTGCTCTGTTAGCAGTAAAGCAGTGACACACACACATGCAAGCTCGCACACCCCCACATACACGCAGAGAGCACAACTGCAACACAATGAAATACTCCTGCAGCAATTTTTAACCATGGAAATTGAGTTTAGTTTCACTGAGTTGCCAGAAACCTCTCTGCACTGGGGAGTTGTATTTCCAAGCACATACCATGGGACCAGGACCTTTGGTGACATGCTGTTCCAATTTGATTGAGGTCGGGTTGTGGGCCAGCCCTTTCAAATCATAACCAGCAGAGAAACTACCTCCTACAAAACACCATGGAAAAGTGAGCCTATGCAGCAGCGAACCCAGGAAAGCTTCATTCTGGGGTCAGTGCAGTTTTAAGCATCGTTAACATTTTTTTCCCGCTCAGAGTTTGTCCAAGAGCTGTTTCAGGGGAGGCTGAAAGGACACTGTTTGCTTTTACCTGCAAATTTATGTTGCCTCAATTGCCTAATTCAGAATTCGGTGGAGGAAAAACAAAGTATGAACATTTAAAGCAACAGATTTGGATTAGAAAAATTTACACATAAATCTTAGGCAATCATCACTTTTTTCCAACCCATTCACTGTTCGCACCACATTGCTAGGAAGGCATTATTTTCAAAACAAATTAATAAGTGCAGCAATGTCTATTGTCTATAATAAAGCGTACAGTTTAATTCATACCAAGTCAAACTCTCCCAGTTTTAGAAGTCTGAAAACACGTAACCCAACTGTGTAAGAACTGCAGCTGTGCTTCAGCGGGAGCAACTTTAACCCTGGATGACACCAGGTTGATAATCCCATGCTTTCAGACCCCTGGCTGTGAAAGCCTCAGCATGATCACTGTGCATCTTTGCAACTAAGCTCTGGTAGGAGCTTTCTGCAGTTATTTGCTCCCTGCAGAAGAGGTTGCTAGAAGCTTCCACCCTTGTGAAACTGATTTTAGGTCAGACTACAGCATTTCATAATGGATTATAATATTTGATAGATCTGTTCAAACTCAGTGAAAAACCTAACAGCTAGAAATAAGTTCCTAGGGAGATGATAATCATGTATCCTGCTTTCAAGTGTTTTAGTTTCATCTAGACATTATTTGAATTCTAAAATTCAATGGGGCTTTGGGCTCTATAAGTAAGTAATATTTAGAGATATAAGGCCAGTAGACTGGAGTAGTTTCCTGGATGTATCTTTGAGATTACACTAATTTAAACTAGATGGAAATCTGATTCGCATATTAGAGATATTTAAACACAAAGAAACAGTTGTAATACAGCTCTCTCAGGTTTATAAAATATAAGTGAGGGAAGACAAAGTACTCCCTTCTTACTTACATTAATAACTATTCACACCACCATGGAAACTCAAAGTTGCTTACAAAGGTATAAGTTATACCTAAGACCTGCAGGCTAATGTAATAACATATTCTGAGCAGCTCGCAGTAGCACTCCATTTCTTGTTAACAGCACTACATGTTCAGTAACATCAATTTCCTTAAGACTGCAATATGCTGAATGCATGTAGAAGGCTTTTTTTACATCTATTCAATAGCAGGCTGGAGAACTACTGTGTGGAAATGAAGCAGATTTTAAGCACTAACGGATATAAAAATGGGCAGAAGAGAAAGGAGTCACAGGTAATCTTAATTCTTCTCTCTCACAGCCTTATAGTTCCCCTTTCCACTCTTCACTTTAGTGCCCTCTAACCCAAGGCAGCAGTGAGGGGACAAGCCTCTTTTCTGATGCAGGTTTGCCAGATGTTTGCCACCTACTGAAGGCCTATTTCATTAGATAAGCACATGCCTCAGCATGTGAGCACATGTTACAGGAGTCACAAGTGAATCACAGCTCCTAGAGTTCTAAATGAACACCTGTGTCTTCACCCCAAGCAAACAGCTCTATCTGTGGGGCTAAGAAAATCTTTGTGCAAGGCCCTGCCCTGGTAGCAGTCAGAAAATCCTCTAAAGTATAGAGAAGTGATAAGGTATACCAGCAGAAAATTTGTCCCACTGCTTTGCGAGCAGACAACTTGGAATCCATGATCGAAACAACACATGGATGGATGATGGATGGAAAAAAGCATGTCTCTCCAGGGAACAGCAAACCCATCCAAAAAACTTAATTTACAGATAAATGGCGTTCTTGCTCTTTGTTGGGATTCCTATTGCTCAGCTATTGCCCATATGGTAAAGTATTACAATGAGAGAAGAGAGCAAGTATTTAATCTCCCCATAAGGAAAAAAGCAGCCTTTCCAGACATGGATGAATAAAGAAAAGCAGAAAGAAAGAAGCTTACAAAGACTGAATGGCTGCACAAATTGCAACCAGTTTGAAGGGCCAGCTAAAGCCAGGGTATAAAAAAAGGTTACAAACAGCCCATTCAATCTGTTAAAATAAATAAATAAATAAATTGTAGATTGAGGTTGAAGCTTTGTCACTGCATGTATTACATCAAGACGAGAAGACGAAAAGGATTTTGTTTGCCTGCATCATGAGCGATGCAGAGTGGTGTCTCCCCATAACGAACAATAAGGGACGTTCTGCTCCAGGACGGGGATGCTTCTTGAAAGACAGCATATTGAATTCTAATGAGTCAGATTTCCTGCCAATAGGTTAAGAACGAATTTATGATTTTGGACTACCTTCTGAACTTTTCTTGGGCATGTTGTGAAAAATGAGGATGTATTACCTTGAGCAAAGAAAATAGCCCTCATATTGACAGTAGAAAAATATATCAACAAGTCCTGCTGGTTCTTCATCCCTGAGATGGTCAAAAATATCTTTGAAAGAAGAGATATCTCAGCATATGAGTTAGTCCCAGTACTGTGGCAGTTAACAAATGCACATGCAGATCTCTCCATGAAACCACTTTTTGAAAGACATTGAAAAGGAACACTTAATGAACACTAAGAGTTGGTAACAGCTGTATAAACCTAACGCCTACCTGCATACCAAATTGAAAGCAGACTAAAAGATAAGCAAGATTTTTTTCACCCATGAATGCTAAAGAGACGCTGATACAAAATTAATTTTCTATTCAAGCTTACAGTATGAATGAGATGAAGAAACTATCAGGTATAGAAATCTAAACCAGGGAAAAAATAGGAAAAAGAAAAAAGGATTGTCATAAATGACTGAAAGAAATAGTGGATATTCTGGCTAAAAGAGTCTCCAAGAACTACTGCTCAAAAGTATTAAATCTGCCTGTGAAAGCCACACGAGAGGGTTCAATTATTTGGGTTAAGCAGGTTTTAAAAACGACAGTGTCTAAGGAAGGCTCTAGGGCTATAAACATATTCACTGTGGACCAGACATAATAATGTTCAAACATGTGTTCTATCCAGGGCATTTGAACTTTTAAGATTCCTAGGGGTCTATAGGATCAGGCATGACACAGTGATATATTCTGCATCAACAGTCAATACAGTATATGGTAGCACTTATGCAGGAAAGGAATGAACCACTTTCCAGTGCTGCATACAATGAACCACAGAATATAACATTTTTTACTTCTTGGTAGTAACTGTCAAAATGCATTCACTTTGGGGGAGATGAAGAGGGAATGCACAAAGACGTGTAGAATGATTATGTGTTGAAAATTAAACCCAGTTGTCTGAACTGGGAAGAACAATGTAATGTACCAAAGGAGGTCTAAAGTGTTTTGGCCAACAAACTTAGAGATTATCCAAGACAACATATTTTGTGAATGAGAGGCAAAGGCAGCTCTCTGAAGTGCACTCCTCACCTCTGTTCTTCAGTTTCGTAAGGCCACAGAATTCATAGTTTTGCAGCATAGGGCCGTTTCTCTCACACCTACCCAAAATCAGCAGATAATGACCAAGGACACAGAAGCAAGCCCAAATTCTTAGTCCATGGATGCATGTATGTGCACTACTCCAGAAAGACTTTAAAGAACAAATTCCTATTCAAGAGTGGCATGAAAGAAGGAATTCTCTTCCAGCTGCAGACCAACAGCAATTACAGAGTTGGAAGAACTACGAAACTTAACCTTGCCAGGATGTCTGTGGAGCCAGGGGTCTACTGGCAAAACTTTTAACTCCCAGCCTGCATCCTGAACAAACCTTCAGGTCAGGCTCTTCAAGGCGCAAACGGTCTGTGTCCACCATATGGAACACCTGAATTACAGTCTAACACACTATTTCACTGCCAGAATTTCCTGCTACTCCTCCTAAGAAGCAGTGGGAAGAAATGATTGTCACTGTGGAGCATCTGTGCAAAAACCACAAATCCCTGGAAGGTAGAGAAAATGCCAAATGTCTTGGTGCTGCAACCATTGGCACTGTGACAAGACTAGAGAGATAGAGCGTGCGCTCACTGTGATTAAGACATTGCTTCCCGAAAAGCAAACACAACAATTAAACACAAAATAAGATGCTTGCTAGGCTGATGGTGGAGATTCTTGCCTATCATCAAGATATCAGCATTGCAGTGATTTTTCTGGTAATCTGTCTCGTGTTCTTTTCTTGCACCCTGACTGATTATGCCCTGAAGAGATACTACATTCCAGAAAGCACTGAAAAAAGAACAAGCACTGAGCTAAAGCAAGCCTTGCAAAGACTGGAGCCAAGATGAAGGGGTACCCGAAGGGAGGTTAGGCAAATGATGTAATTTGAGTGTTTTGGACAAGGGAGATGGCATGCTTCTCAAGGCTGCGTATGTACCACGAAATACAAAAGGAGACTGCAGGCTTGTAACTGCCATGTGCCCTGCATTTTAAGGATGGATACGCAGAATAAAAGGTTTAATATACTTCCAGAGAGTTTTGACAGTGTATGCTAGAAACATATCCCCTTCCAATCCACAGCCATATTTCATCACTGAGGGCATACCTCCTCTGTACATGCAACTGAGCCAGACAGAGAAAACTAAATTCATTTTTGGGTGACTGAGGTATTGTTATTTTTAGGTGCTTCAAGAAAACTCAGCTGCTGATTATGTCACACTGATGGAAATCAGAATACAGCATTTACTTTAATACCAGACTGTATGACAACACAAAAATCTCCAAAACATAAAAGGAAAGCAGGAATTTCCCATGTGCAGTTTAACAGACAGAAACACTATGAAAGGCCACAAAATTCAATTTTCTCACTATGTTCATTTGTGGGCTCTCTGTAACTCACACATATGCCCCAATAAATAAAACTGTAAATCACATACAAGTACCTTTCTTTTTTCCTCCTTTTCTTTTTATAAGTTTGCTACAACCATTTTCATAAATTTGTAGGACCTACAGTACCACTGCTTCCAATTCCTTCCTTTTCTCTTTTCACTTTGGATAAGAAGTGGCATGGCTTTGTAATTATGTACATATTAGCATTGTGATCACAAGTAGTATAAAATTATCAGTAGCCTGGAAACTGAGAAAAAAAGTGAATAGTTAAGCTCAGGGTGATGTTTTCAAAAACTACTTGCTATTCCCACTGGTTTTGGTTCAGAATGCTCAAGTTAAGGTATTTCAGAGGCTTTGGTTTGGTTTTTTTTTCTGAATCAGTGGTCAGTACTCCTTTGCTTTACTTGTCTGTAAGGTATTTCAGGACATTGTCATTCAGACACTGCAAGTGGTTAAATGTTTTCTCTACCTCATTCCAGGGATGCCAGCAACTGTCCCATAGGCACAGAGACAAAGCTCTGCCTGAGCCAAAAGGTCATGATGACTGTCTAGTTTAAAGCACAAGCAGAGCAATTATGCCTTTGTTGAGTCAGACGATGTAAGGATGCTATCAGCTTAGGCACTCTGAAACCTAAGAAAGAGTTTCCCACAAAACAAAACATACACAATCTTGGGAATTATCATTTCAGAAGCAGACAAGAATACCTGTGTTTTTTTCAAGATCTGGGAGTTAGCTAGCTTTACAGGAAAAGAACAAAATAAGATATTGTGAATCACACTACAGAAACCATGAGACATGAGAGCAGAAGACAGCTAAATTCATGGAGGCTGCAACTCTATGGAGGTAAATTAAGATACTGTCAATTTGGCCCAGCATATTTTTCTTGGAGTGAAAGAACAAAACTGTTCCAGGACGAGAGGAGTGGAGCTGTTCTTCCTGAAGCTCCAGGCTCTCCTCTGACACTCAAGGGATGATAAATCAAAATGCTGATATAGTCATCGTTTCTGTGTGTCTTTGAGAAGTAGGATGACTTACATCACAAGCGTGTTCCTTGCAGGTCGCTATATTGCCACATATAAGACCTCAGCTCAAACAAAAATCATGGAAAAGCTAAGATCCCATCAGCTTGCAACAAGCTGGGTGCTTGTATCTGCAGTTTCTGGGTAATAAAGTATTATACAGCTGATTAATTGGTTTGTTCTTGTTTGTTTGTTTGTTTTATAACTAAAGACACATTAAGTTTTAATTTGATTTTCTTTGATTCACTAAGCAGCGAAATGAACTGCACTGGAGAAAACTAGCTTGCAAAAGCCTGGCCATCTCCAAACTTAGAACTGAAACATTAGGTTGGGTGTTTAACTGCTTCTTCCCTGAAATAGCTGTTTTCTCTCAAAAATTACAGGAAGATTGGATTTGGACTTTTCCAGTTCAGAAACAGAGTCCAACTAATTTAGTTTGTATTTTTAAAGGGTGTTGAAAATCTGCCATATAAAAATGAGTTATTTAAATTTTATTAATGATATTTAAAAGGTTAATTATCAACATTTGATGCTCTAGGGTGCCAATCTCATCCATATGTACCTAGACATGTTACACATATGACCACAGGCATATCTTTCATAATATTTTAAATCAGAGAAATGAGATTAAATTGCTAGTTTAGTTAATTTGGAAGCAGCATATGCCTTCAATTTACTCTCTTTGTATATGCAGCAATGATAAAATCAGCTCTGAAGCTGGACAGTTTCTAAGGTAAACCAGAGCACAAAAGCATACGTGTAGAAAAACAAGTTAATATAATAATAAGGGCAATTAATTATAAGCGCTGGTCCTACTGAACTAAATGCAAGGTGCCATTGCTAAGATTTTCCCTGCGAATGTAAATTACTGCCTTTGAACTAACACTGCAGAAACTGCAGCAAACATTCTTAATACTTCAGTGATAAACAGTAGATACAAATGTTCTCCACCCAGACAACAGTAGGGCACTAACTGCAAATTAGTAATTAATAATGTCTCTCTCTGTTTTGCTATCTTTGTTTGACAATTCACAAAAGTTTTTTGATATATTCTTTGAAGTGGGGCAATGGGTTGGAGTTTCCAGAGCTGGGTTTTATATACCACCTGTCCACTATTCTGCTGCTAAACATTCAAAATAAATGAACATAATATGAATAAGATGGACACATTAAATAACGTTCACGCTTTCTTTCCTTATTTTGAGTTTTGCACTCACATGTCCTGGCTATGCTAATGAGTAGAGCAACCCAGAATTATTAGTGCTAAAGATCCAATGTCTGTACTGCACACATTTCAAAGTGGGGTTACTTTCCATTAGTTCTGGTGTGGTCCCATGGACAGAACTCTCGCAGTGGTTGGAGCACAGCCACTGAAGTGCATCTTCCAGTTCTGTGTCACATGGAAGCAACCTAGCTTCTATACTTAAAACATGAAAGAAAACACAGTAAGAGAGGACATTTAGGAGCTAGACTTCAGAAATACACCCCTATTCCAAAGTAATTTGCTAATTGAGATGTGTCCTACATTTCACCCTCACAGATGTGCTAGCATGGAATGAAACAGGTCACTGGGTTTTTCTAGTATTCCTTATAAGCCATGCCTCCATGCAAAAAAAATAAACATTCTCAGAAGTCACACAGTACCCCAATCACTATAATTAAAATAATTACCAGGTTAGACTCTTTGTGGAAAAAAAGGAAGGAAGCCACACTGTTTTGCAATGGATCAGGCACAGATAATGAATATTCTGATTAACAGGTTAATTATGTTCTCATCTTTAAGAGAATAAAAATAAGACTTACTAGTTCAAGACAAATCAAAGATGCATTTTACAGCAAACACCAAAGAAAATTAGTATGGCCTTTTTAAATGTTTCACCTAGCCTCAATTTCAGTTCAAATACATGAGTGGACTTCTGAGTAAAATGTTGAGTATTTCATAACTGAGTCTTTTCACATGCCCATTTTCATCCATTTGTTGAAAATTGTAGAGGATTAAGAACTTTTTGCCTTAAGTAGATGCAAATCACATCTCATTACTCAATTATGTAACCAAGTTTTAGGAAGGCAAAGGAGACAGTAGAGGTGTAAACTCATTCAGTCCTTTCCATTTCCTAGTGTTCAACCATTTTAGCATCTCCAGTAATGGGGAGATCAGGACAGAGGTTTTTTATGCTAAAAAGTCCAAGTTTCAATCTTGCTTTAGAAAATAAAATAAAATAAAATGATTAAAAAATAGTTTCACACTGTTTATAGGATAACCATTATTTTTTTTCTTCCCGGAGAAATGCCATTTACAATTACAAGATCACTGTGTGTTAAAGCATTCCCTTGACAGCTTACACAGTCAAAGTAAAACTGAGACATCATTGGCAAGTGCCAGCAGAATGTCTCTGCCACAGTGAAAGAAAAGGATCCAATGTGGCTAGAACCCAACTCTCTGGCTAGCTAGCTATCCCTAAGGAAGAGCTGGGAAAGTAAAAACTCTGCAGCAAGAAGACAGAAAAAGAAGAGTATTCACAAAAGAACTCCTTTAAGCACAAATGCAACCCAAGGAAGAGAGCTGGCCTGGGGCTTAAAAGAATTGGTACAGTTGGAGAAGCAGAAACAAGAACAACCCTGCATATTTTTCTCAAGCATAGTGACCAAAGCCCTTGGAAGCCTCCGGAGCAGTAAGGTGAGGGCTGAGAGATTATATTCCTCTACTGCTCACTCTGCTGTGTCTCAAACATTTTTACGTGGCTTATGAGAAAAGCCTGTGCTTTTAGCAAGTTCTTTTTCAAAGCATGTACTTTCCACTTTAACTGTGATTTGTTCTTGA
This sequence comes from Psilopsiagon aymara, assembly GCA_024733675.1. Taxonomy (NCBI): domain Eukaryota; kingdom Metazoa; phylum Chordata; class Aves; order Psittaciformes; family Psittacidae; genus Psilopsiagon; species Psilopsiagon aymara. Next base: position 23,973 of record JANRGW010010178.1, read on the forward strand.
CCATCAGGATGATAAATTTGAGTGCTCAAGTAATCAGAAGTCTGGAAAAAGCCAAGCACTGGCTGGGAGGGGACTAAGAGAAGTTTAATACCTTCTTTGAGGCCTCAGGCACACGAACTAAGAGGGCCGCAACAAAGATGGCCAGTCACAGTCCCTAAAACTGGAGAATAAGCATTTGAGGATCAAAGAGACAAACTGGTTTTTGCCGGATTTACATGGTTAGAAAGCACACAATCCCCATAATGAGCTCACACTGTAGCAATCCGCTGACCATCTACTGTCAGGGCTGACAGTCCTAAGAAACTTCACCTTTTTCAGGAAACAAAACTAGAACAATCCACTTCAACCATATTGAACATCACTAAAAGTAAAGCAGCATTTTCCTGGTTTATGGCATTTTTAACATCAACAGGCTACTGGACTGTTAATCCCAGCTGCTGTAATGGCTCACTTTTTTTCATGCTGACACCTCTTTTCTCAAAGACAAAAATCCAAGTCAGACTAAAAATGCATTTGGGTTCATTATGAAGGGTGTCTGGGATGCTTTGATTCCCCCTTTTTATCTAACATGACCCTTCAAAACAAACACCAGAGGTGAAGCTAGGGTATTACTTTTTAACCCCCACAGAGTAACTTCTTCACAGCTGGGATCCATCACAAAGTATGATTTCAATTTTTACACTATAGTGCTTGAATGTATTTTGCTCAGTTTGTATTCAAGAAACAAGAAATTAGAACCTAGGCCATTGTCATGGGGATTAATAAGAATGACCAGCTGTGAAGAATGGATGGTCTCAGGCACAGCTGGGAACCACTAATCCCCCTGTACAAAATGAAACATATTAAACTTTTCCTCAATGTCTTAGAGAAATCTAGTTGTGTCTGTAGGCACACACCATCTGTAGAAACTTAGTTCACACAATCCTGTATGCTTCAAGTTGCATGAAAACACTCTGGGTAGTCCCCCTTCAAAAACATTAACTTCTAATTAGGCAGTTATTTGGATCAAATGAGAACAGAAAAATTGAGTTTTCTTGAGATACAAGAACTCAAATGTACCAAGAAATTAAATCCAGGAATTAAATTCTATTCTCAGGGTAAGGAATTAGCTTGCAGACCTTCTGGGAAGGGACTGTCCTTTAGTGTGTGTTTGAACAGCATCTAGCAAAACGGTTCAGATTTCTACTCACTATTGTAACACAAAACAATACAAATAATTTCAGGAATTTAAACGGAACTACTCCAAACAAATCAGGCAAAATGGTGAATACCATTTGAAGAGGAAGGTACATTTCTTGTAACTTTTTTTACCACATATAGTTGAAAATACAATACTTTGCCACTAAATAGCACTATAGAGAGAGCCAATGGTTGAAATGCAAAAGGAACAATATGGATGATTTTCAGCCTGTTTCAACCTACCTCCCTTGACACAGGCAGCTGCATCTACACAAACTGAGATTCTGACCTTACCACTCATTTCTGATGGACCCGTGATCTCTCTTTCTGCTTCATACTGGAAGAAACGTTAACACCGAAAACTCTTCCACTAGAGAGAGAGGGCAGGGAGACCCATGGCAGGACACACTTTGCAAAGAGGTCCATCGATTCTGCACAGCTATCTGTTTACACACTTGGGGATAGAAAGGCTAATGGTTGTGGGAACAGGATATTTTGCCATATATTATTATTCTGGATTGAGAGTGAGGAAAAACTGCTGGCTTTCCTTCCAAAGTTATTGTATTTTCAATTGCTCACAACGTCTCCCAGAGCCCAGAGAGGTATTCTGTTAAACTGAAATAAATAAAAACTGCTGTCTGATTGGCCAGAGATGAATAAATTCTACTACCCCCAGATGTACCCATCTAGGATGTGCTTATTCGTATGATATGTGAACTAATTGTTTAACACTACCCCAGAACATAGTATTGTTCACCCAGAGAAAGCTACACAATAGAAATTTATTGACTCATCACACTACTATTTTTTAGCCAATTATGTTCCAGGATTTTTCCTTCGGATATATAACAATAGCAGAAAGATGCTTCATTTCCTTGGGACTATTACTCTCTTGGGTGGCAAAATTAAAATCAGCCTCTATAAAACACTTGTGACAGCTTACAGCAACCCCAAACTGCACAAAGGGCATCCTTTATTCTTATACATTATTAACAGCAATCTAGAAAACTGAGGGGGAGCAGAGGGTGTGCATGCAAAATCCCAGTGTCTTGGGGGCCACCACAAAACCTTTTCACCATCTCTACTCCACCAAAAGCTTCCACACAGGACATCGGCCATAATGGGGTCCAGAGGCAAGGGGATGGCGGCAATCACAATAATTACCGAATAATGAGACACTTGGTAGCAAATGGCGTTACCGTTTTGGCTAGGGGAAAAAAAAAAAAAAAATAAATAAAAAGAAATAAAAATTGAAAAACCAGAACTGACCCATTTGTTCTATTGCTCTGGAGACATCTGCCAGGTGGGAGGCACCACCCTGTCGAGGCCAGCCTCACCCCCCGCCCAGACCTGGGCACAGAAGGTGGATTTTTCCCTCTTGTCCTGTAAAACAGAGCAAACCCCCCGATCTTAACGCGATAAACACACATACAAACGCTCCCAAACACAAGCACGCCCGCTCATCCGAGGGGAGTAGGTGCAGGCAGCCGTAGCCGCAGCGCCCTCTGCCGGCTATCCGCAGCCATGAACGGGGCACCTGCTGCTGCTCCCCGCCGCGCCGCCGAGGGGCGCCCTGCCGGGACCGGGCCGGGGAGGGCCCGCGGTGGCTCTCGGCCAGCAGTAGGCACGTCCCTGCCTGGCCGAGACCCCTTGGGCTGGGGCGGGCGGCTCGGCTGGCAGCTGAGTTCAAAGGAGCAGCCGAGATTGCAAAAAGATACATAAAATACATATTTACACACACGCAGAGTCCTCGGGTTGTGCCTCAGCGTGGGCAAGGTGGAGAAGAATAATTAATAGTGTTGCCTCCTGCATTAAACAGCATGGCTGGTCACTTAACTGATGATCTGTTTGCGCAGCTTATGAAATACGAAGAGCGTGGAGAGGTGCCTTTTGGTAACAGCATCTCAGTAACTGCCTGAGCAGCACAGAGGCTCTGACACATGCACAGCACTGGCAACGATCCCCAACAGCAGTCTAGACAGTTGGTTTGGGTGGGAGGTTCTTTAAACTTCTGTTAAATCTAGCAGACAGCCCTGTGCATTCCCTCACAGCCATCATAGCTGCCCTGTCCACTAATCCGGGGACACTGGCTTTGGTAAAAGATAGTGCACAGCCCTACGGAAACATCCCTGGGCACCTTGTGCTAAACCTGCGCCGCCGTTCTCCGTGTGCGTTCCCACTGAACATGCCCTTTGAGCAACCAGGAGGCTGAGCAGTCTGCGCAGGATCCTGCTGCTGCTCACGGTCTAGCACTTTTATTGCCTCTGCATGATAACTTAGGCACATAACCTACAACTCAGACATCCCAGCATGAGAATATCCACAAGTGCAGACATCACATAATAGCATATCTCTGCAAGGGAAACTTTTATGCATTCTACAGATACTCCTAGCTTGATTTTTCCAAATTCCTCTCCTTGTTAAGAGCCCTTGATGAAAGTCCTTTCTAGTCCAAAAACACCCACTTAACTTTTGAATGATGCTAGTCTCAGCTCGTGTAGGCAAAGCCAACTTTGCTTTCAACTGATGAAGGAGCAAAAGTTTTCAAAGTTCATATTCTGAGCATTTTCCTTTATGAAATCTCAGGCATTCGCTGGTAGATGGCTGCCTTCGGGCCATTTGTGAATTTTCCTGCTTGCTTTTTCTCCATAGTCTCTTGCTACATAAAAGAAACACATCCAAATAATGAACGCTGTAGGTCAAAACACATATATCTGTACATCATTACAGAGCAGCTCCCCAGCTTTTGTAACCCAGCACTGACTTGGGCTCTTCACTACAGTTTAGACTAGAATAGTGCTTTGGAGTCTGTTATGATACAGGCCTGTTGTGACACAGAATCAGTGATAGCACTGCCTGTTAGTAACACACACACTCCACAATTCATATCATGCATGTGAAAACTTCCATATGTTCAGCTATAATTTTTAAAATGTGGTTTCCTGTTTGCTTTTTCAGTGAATGCTCTTCCTTATAAAGTCTGCAATCCATAAGCACTCTGCAGCAAGTCTGGACCAGATTTTAAATATCACTTCCAGGTACCATCCCAATATCTGCTGATGTCAGAGGTAACTTCTCATTCTGCATCATCATGGGGAAAAGTCCATCAGCTAAGGCTCCCCAGAGCAGGGCTGTGACTGGCCACATACGGCCACATACGGCCACATAGGGGACCTGAAGCAAGTATGTTTTCCTTGTTCCCCCTTGCTATGGCTAGAAGACGTAAGAACTTCAGCGTGGAGGAAATTGGGGCCTGCTCCTCAGGCACTTTCCCTTTGGCAACAAATGGGTTGGGAAAAGATATGAATTTTGCTCGGATATCCCTCTCCGACACTGTGGAGGCAGAGCAGGCAGGCAGTGTCCAAGGATATGTTACATCTGCTAGCAGGCCCTGCCAGTCACTCTGTTATGGGGCAGTTCACCAAGGCATTGTCTACCTCCTGAGGCAACATGTGCTTAGACCACATGTGCCTAGACCACTTAGCAGGGCTAAGTGAGAAGCCCTGCTAGCTCCAGTCAAGGCTGCATGTGGATGACCAGACAGAAGACACAAACACACTTTGGCTATAGAAAAGGAAGGGGCAATGCCTGAGCCTTATTTTGGATAGCAAGTTGTAAATATCAGCTTGATCTGGAACTTCTCTTCCTCTACTGAAACTATACCGCTATGAAACATGCAAAACCTAAAGATGAAATACACTGATTTCCTTCTCTTATTTCTCAGTGTGGGGTACACTGGTAGGCTCCCGACAGCAAAGCTTGTCTTTCAGACTGGCTGTGGCAGAACCCTAAACACAACAAGTTCTTTAGCAATGAGAGATTCAACTCTGGTGTCCTGCCTTATCATTCCTTGAGTCCTCCCTCTCCTGAGGCTAACAATTAGTGCAACAATTAAAAGGGACTCAGACTGCAATATCTCAGTGTAAGACTTGGTACTGGTTATACTTTTTTTTCCCTTCTTTGTGAAATACATCAACATAATCAGTTCACTACTTGATCTCTTATCAGCAGCAGATATACACAGGAAAAGCACTATTCCATCGGTCATCCTGAAGGTCAGAATGCCAGATAAACACTTTGATTGTTGTTGAGTGCTTTACCTTGGAAGGGCTTGTTTTACAAACTTAAAGCTATGTACAAACAGGAAATGACAGACTTAAAGGCCAATTAGTTTGTTGGCTATGTACCTTGTAGCCGTTTTCCCCTGGCTCTCCAGAATCCCATTCAAAGAGGAAATAATTAGAAAATTGCATTTGAAATTTCTATGTCATTAATGTGATGCCTTCTATTTTTCTCCCCACCATATTTCAACCACATGTCTCAAGTTTCTGTTTCTTAAATGACTGTGTTGAGCTCCCCCCAAGCATGTTTATAGGCCATGTTTTAAAACAAAACACATTTTAAATTAAAGGTCATAAGACTAGAACTTGAGGAAGCATCTGCAGTTTGCTTTTGCAAATGTTCAAAATGTTCTTTTTGAAAACTTTCTTGAAAAAACTTTGATTTTGAAAATGCTTTCTGGGAAGAGCTTCTTTCATTTGATAATGCTTTTGATTAGAGAATGAATATCCAAAATATCTGTGTGGGAAAGACAGGAAAACATCAAAATTTTAGCATGATGCATCAGTAGAATTAGGGGAAAAAAGGCCTTCCTCACCAGCCTTACAGTTCCTTATCACTCACATATTCCTATTTTTAAGGGACATTATCGGGTTTAATACCAAAACATCTATCAAAACAAAAAAGAAAAAAAATGGTGTTCCCTCTTAATGTTCCAGATGTAACTAATTTCAACTGTAAAAATCAGGAATGTGCAATCTTGTACTAAATTAACAGAACTATTTCCATGGGACTTTAAGGTTCCTGTGCTGATGGTTCTTTGTGGGTTCTTTTCGTTTTGGATTTTTATCATATGTTATATCACTTATTTGGGCCTTAGAAGATGAAGAAGTATGTCTAAGCCTCAACACCATGGTGCCAGAGTGTCTCCTAAATTATTAAAAACAGATATAGCAGCAACATGAACATCTATTTTTATGTATAGTGCAATCGTTAGTACTCTGACCCCAATTCAGAAAAGGATGTATATCCAGCAAAAAAAAAAAAGGAATCAACATATGTTTAACTAAACATTTGGATGAACCACGTGGAAGTGGCAAGATTGAACTGCATAACTGGAGCTAAACAAGGTAATTCTGTGAATCATGTATTTCATCAAATGTTCAACTACCAGTGCCACAAGAAAGTAGAACTGCAGAAAAACCCACTTGCTATTGAATGAATTATAATGCAGAACCTATTTCAACAGTTATACATTGCTTTTAAGTTATAAATGGGTATAACATTACTGCTTATCCAACTGCTTTGACAAGGGCTTCTTTCTTTCTGCAGAGCTTCACTCATTCTGATGGATATGCGTAAATGGAACCAGGAGTGAATGGTCCTTTTATTGCAGCCACAAGAGATCATCCGGAATAAAATTTGAGGCTTAAATTAGTGGCAAGTGAATTAAAATTATAACTTCTGAGAATTATTTGTGGTCTTCTGAATCTGTGAAAAGATTAAATAATACATTGATTTATACTAGTTTACAATGTCTTTGTCAGTTGCAGAAAAGGATCAATAATCAAAGTGATGATTTCTATGAGGAACTAATGCCAAACTAAGAACTCCAAACTATACAGCTACGAAGAGCCCGTATAGAATTCAGTAACTCTTGGGAAACAATTACATCAGTTTGGAGTTGTTACATAGAGCTACAAAACTTTGGGGTTTGCTGCAATAAAATCTGGCTGAAAACAAAGTTTGTTTTCCTTTCTCCAGTGTTCTAGTCACAAAGCCATGAGCAGAGTCCAAACAAAACTGCTGCTGGTTTGCTAAAAATCTGCCCCATCCAGTTCAAACAAGTTATTTTGTCCCTATATTCCTAAGAAATGAAGATCACATCAGTGATCTTCACCTGTCTCTGAAGACCCTTAGTGATCTGCAGTCTTTTTTTTTTAAGTATTTAAGACTAGAAATTCAAAAAAACATCTATAGTACAAATCAGCAGAAGTTGGGGATTTAAGGGCTGTTGTCTTCCTGAAAAGAACAAAGGGCCTGCCAACAGAAAACTAGGACTTAGTTATTTCTTTGTGCCTTTATTCTGTATACCTCTGCCCACACTTCCATTTTCACATCCAGGTGCAGCAGCCATGACCATATTACCATTCCTGAAGCCACTTGTGCATGTTTCCCTGTTCCAGCAATATCTTCTAGCCAGCCAGATTACAGTATTTGCACTACTATTGCAGGCTGCAAATAGCTACTAAGGTGTCCCTGCTGACTGCCTTGACTGGGAAGCCAGCATGGCCTTTGGTCTGATCCGGAATTTCGGGGGGATGAACTTCACTTTTTGGCACAAAAAAAACCCACTCTATGGAGCCACTAGATGGCACTTTCAAAACATGGTTTTGCACACTCGGCCCAGTCAGCTAGGGAACTGTGCCTGAATAGCAAGCAAGGTGAGCTGTAAACCTACATAATAAATGCTGTTCTCCAAAATGTTCGCTGATTGCCCTGAACAGCAGACATATTCAAAAGGTTGACAAAGCAAAACGAACTTTGCACCAAAGACAGAATTTCTCCTGCCTTTCCCCATAGCACCATCCTCTCCAAAATGCAAGGCCATCAGTATGTAACCATGAGCATGCTTAGTCTGACATCTGATAACCCTTATAGCATCTATAGGGACGGAAACTTCGTGACAGAGGAGAAACATGCCATCCTGGGAGTAGCAGTCTCCTTTCTAGTTTGGAATCTATCCTAGAGCCCAGATTTTCCAGCCATTTTTTCAGAAAATCTATGTATTTTGAGTGTATGTTTGTATACTGCTTTGCTGTTTCATCCCTTCTGTCTCCTGCTAGACACAGTATTGAACGAACTTGGCTTTAAAAACAGAAAATGGAAAGTCTTATTTTAGGCAATAAGTTCTTCAGGGCAGGGCTCTCCATCTCTTTTTATGTTTCTCTAGTGCTCAGCACCATGACAATGTATACTGAGGTCTCAAATTTTCTGCAGTGTGATTACAATAAAAATAATTCCATCGTATAACGTTTCAGGATGTTGCTAATTAGCCATTAGAAGTGTAATGAGTACTTTTACCCCAGGGCAGAAAAGATGAAAAGGTCATGAAAAGATGATACCAGTGCAACCGAGGGCCAGAGGGCTAGTCTCTAGCTTCTTCATAAGAGGGTTTCAAATCAAGATAACCTTGCAGCACCCAAAATTCAGAACTGCTAGGCTGTGTGCTGCTATTTGGAATTCATCACCATGGATTGAAATTTTCTAGTTTCCTTTTCACTTTATTGTCACTCATTGCCTACTCCTGTCTACATCTACCAGATGTTCCAGATGACATCTACCAGTGTGTCAGCAGTCTTTGTCCTTGACTCTTATGTTTTAGAGCTCTGGATGCATAGTACGTGGAATTAACTGGAGTTTAATGGCCATGGTTGTCTTTTTTATAATGGCAGTAGGAACACTGCCCTTATAAAAGCTATATGACCTCAACTCTTGAAGGATTTTCTGCAGATGGAGTGAAATGGCTAATCATCCTGGGTCCATGGAAGTACCTGTAGTGCATTGTGTATTCGCTTGTTTGAGAGATACTAGAAGTGTAAAACTCTGGGGGGAAAGTTCTCACAATTTCAGGCTTCTGGTTGAGAAAGGAGCAGAAGATAGCTGTGTTCATGAAAAAGACAAGGCTTCATTCAACTAAGCTGGCATATGGAAATCTTATTAACTGTGGCAGTCTGCTTACTCTGCAAGGTTTTGGAGCTTTTGTTAACAAGGAAACATTTTAAGTGTTTTCCATGGTAATTGCTTTGTGCAAGCATGAGGAAATACAGGTCTTATGAAAATGAAAACATATCATCAAAACAAATGTCACATACACAAAAAAATACTAGAAGAAACTCTTTAAGGTGCAAAGTTGAGCATACCAGAATCAAGAAATACCTGAATTAAGGTTACTTATGGACCATCAGTTTGGTTCCTTTGAGTCTACAAATTCTGTTAGCCATTAATTTCATTATAATAGGTTGAAAATAAAATTGTTTCATTCCAAGCCAACCCTGTCCTATTGAGAATATATAACTGATTGACACATTCTTTTGTTCTCGATATATATTTTATCTGCTGTCATTTGATGTATGTTCCTTATTTGCTGCACATTATTTAAGCCCTTCTAAGAATTTGCTCATTAACTTTCATAAAGCATTTGTCTCTTGAATAGCTAAGTGCTTTACATATTATTTATTTTCATAATACCTGCATAAACAGAGAGTAAATGAGACAACAAAATCTTACAGAAGGGAAAGGAGCCAGAAAGATTATGGTTGAAACATTCTTTTTGGCTGCTTATCTGGCAATTCCTATGACAAGACGTTTTACATATTTGTCATTATATGTCAGTTTACAGAGGCAGGACTCTACTGGTGCTCTTGCAGTAAATTAAATAGAAACTATTTTTTCATTAATTCTTTGTGGCTCATTAGCATCAAAACTAGAAGAAGCAAAGATGATCAATGGAGGAGCATCTGTGTCTCAACCTATGGCATCCTTTCTCTTTTTGCAACATTCTGCTTGATTTCCTAATGCGAATAGTCCACATGTAACTCGAGACAAATGCGGACACAAAGCAGGCCTTGTCTTACATCCTGAATGGGATATGATACAAACAATGCCTAACTGCAAAGAGAAAGCACAAAGGGTTTGGAGACATCATTAATATGTGTTTTGGAGAGGGTCTCTCAATCTATGAATATTTTCTAATCTAAACAGCAAAGACCAGGAAGCCATTTTATACAAAACAAATTACAATACTCAATGTGCTTTTTCTCTCCTGCCACATGATTCCTCTAAGGAGAATTAAGACATTAAATAAAGATGATACAAAGAATCAATTTCTATATTTTTGTCCTCTGAAGAGTGGAGTAGGTGTCTGCTTGTTTTGGTTTTGGTTTTGGTTTGTTTCGTTTTAAGAACTCACATATCAGCTAGACATTGAAATAAGGGGCCAAGTTGTAAAAATGCTTTCCAGCCTGAATAAATGTCTCTGAAATTCTGCTCACTGCAGTGTGACCCATACTCCAGGTACAAAAAAATCCTGCTTATTCAAGCACAAATGTGAACAAGCCACTGTTTAAAAAATACTACATAATATATACAACTAGAATGTCTTACAGAAAATGCTTTGGTATGCAAAATTGTTTCATAGTAGATGAAAGGTTACTGTCTTAGAGTGAAAAGCTTTGACTCACAGCCTGACTAATCAGAGTCTGAGTGAGAAACAAAAAGCAAATTCAGTGAAACTCATTTGCATCCGCTAAGGAACAGGCTATTTCAGTTCAAGTTTTGTTTATATCATCAGGTTGTTGGAGGACACAGAGCTCTGAAGTACGTGGCTGACATGTCTCAGCATATCTCTTATTCCTTCTCTGGATATCCCACTTTCTTAATTTCACGCATGATGAAAGGAATTGCCACATCCATTTCCAAGGGACAAATTGTCCAGTAAACAATGTATAAGCAAAGACGAAGACTTCTTACAGCAGTCCTAGCATGTACAGTAGTACACCAGACTGCAGTGAATCATGAGGACGCCAGCACTGCACCTCGTGAATGCGAGAGCTCAGTTTGTGGGTGGCAGGAATCACATGCGCTCTTGCACCTTTTTGGGGGGCTCGGCTATGCTGGGCCCCGTGGTTCAGAACCAGGGACAGCACCTTCTCCACCCTGGGCTGTTCCTCCACACCCGTGGCAGCACCCCATGGTGCAGTGGCCCCCCACAACAGAGCATGACTGCTGGTGGGTCATCACCCAGCTTTCTGCAACCACAACAGGGTATGACCTACGGCAAGGGGGGTGGTTGGCAGAGGCGGTGACTTTCATCAGGCCAGCCTGAAGTAGTTGACGGACGGAGACAAGGGGCTTAGGCCTGATTCAAGTCAAGGCCTTCCAACACCTTGACAAGTTCATGAGAAATACATATGATGTGTCACTTGAATAGGATGGCTTGTTGCAGCTGGGCTCCTCCCACACCAACTTCTTTTCTGCTTTCACCTCTCCATATTTTATTAAATACACAAAATACAGTGATTGAGTATTCTCATTTGATACTTGATTATATTTGCTGTGATACAGGCAGAATTAATGACTAATAATACAATATGACCAACAACGAATAAATGTACAGCATGACCTGTTCTTTTTAAGTACTACAGTTCATCAACAAATCTGTCCATTTTATGACAACTTTCTTTCCAATTTCTGAAGAATTCTAACTGCATTTGTGGTCAAATGGCCACATCGCATCCTTTTTCCAAATAGTTTAAGTATGTGAAAAAAATCTTACTATATTGCACATTTGGCAATAGTTGGCTATACTGCACATTTAAATACACTATACACTCCCTCATAAAAGTAGCCGTGATTCTGCAAATAATGGTGCAGTTCTTTTCATGAGTTGCAGAAAAACTGCAAGATACGTACACACATGCGCAAATATAATAAAATAAAGAGTGAGTATATAACCACCACCTGCCAAAGCAGCAGAAAGGCCCTGGAAATCAGAGATAAACAGAGATGTTTGTGAAGGTAACTTCAGTTTGTTATAAAAAACATAGGGAAAGGATTTAAGAAAGAACTGGGAGAGGAAAGGTCAAGACATTGGGTCAAAAGGGGCAAGATGAAAGAAAGAGGTGAGGTGGGGATTTCTTCTTTAAGGAGAGAATGAGAGAGTCTGTGAAGCAGCATATACTAAGAGATGGCATGTGTTACGCAAAAGCATTTATGTATATGTGTCCATATATACATATATAAACATATATTTTCAAAATACATCAAAAAATGAAATATTTCATATTTTAAATAAGGCTGGATTTCAACTATTCTAGGAATGTTAAATGTGCTGAAATGACAAGTAAAAGACTTCAGTGGGACATGGGCAATATTCCTCTGATACAGGTTTTTACATTTCCCTCCTACAGGAAAGAATAATGAAAAATACAAAAATTGTATGTACTAGTTAAATCCCTAAATCCCAAATCTTGCTGAGGTCAAGGGTGAGTAAAAAGACAAGAACTGAGCAGAGAAGCTATGAGAGTCAGATATGTTTGCATCTGGGAAGCAGATACTTCTCATCGTTTTGAGAATTGCCATAGGCGTGCCTGGAGCACAAAGATCAACAGTTTCCAGAGAGTTGCTGATGGAAAAACACCTTAAAAATTAGGTTTCATTAATAACCATTTCATTAAGGAAGGGGCAGTCAAGGAAGACAAAAGACATACACAGGATGGCAAGTGTTAAAATAATTGTTGCTATGTATGAAATTACTGGTACATATCTGTCCAGTGCCTTTAGAGGCCAGTAATTGAGAAAGTATGTCTGACTCAATCACAAGGGTATACTAAAACCTCTTTTCCCTTTTTAACATTTTTTACTAATTATAAGCCTGTTTATCTCTCACCTCCAAATATCATTCTCAGAGTTAAATGTGGAAGACAGTGTGGCTATTAAAATAATTATCCATTTGACAGAATCTTACAAAAAAGACTTCCTGAATTGTACTTAGGCTACATAATCTTGGACTGATCTTACACTCTTATGGGCATCTATTTTCATGTTATATGGCAAGCTGGTCCTATTTCTCTATTTATTAAGCTACTGTTTATGGCATTTTCAGAACTGGATGACAGTAAATTAGACACTTTGTGAGACTTTCAGTCACACAATTTACAAAAAGTTTAGTGTATTTTGCATATGAAGAGATGAGCAAATGTGTTTGCTCTTCTAACTTCTAGCTAGAAAAAGAAAAATGGAAAGAAAAAAAGATGCAAATGCACTCATCTTCCTGTCCTGTAATTACCTACAACTAAAGGTGGACTTGCCTGCACAGGACAGGCTCCTGTCCTTACACTCCAGGGGAAGCCAGATACAGCCATATGTCCTGGCTTTCTAGACACTATGGCAATGGTACAACATATAGGATATTTCTGAATTGTTAGTCTATGAACTGTCTCACTGAGATTTGCACTTGGGAATATTCGGGTCACTTTTTGATCTATCCAGCTGTAGCTAGTGGGACTATTCAAGAACTGTTCTCACTGAAACCCATGGTTCTGGCTCCTTTCTTTCATTGTAAGGCAGACAGAAACATAATGCACCCTTTCCAATATTACTTTAACACATCAGAGCTGTATCTGCTGCAGCATTGCTCTGAGATTGCAAATGAGCAACAGGGTGATCCATGAAACAAAATTGCTGAGAAGCATTTTCTTCTCTAAGAATTTTCTCCAGTACTTCTAGCTCAGTATTTTGATTCTCTAATTTGCACTCCCTTGACAAGTAAGAAATCAACTGAAATTTAATTCAGCCACACTTTCCACTACAGCCACTGCTGTGGACTCCCTTCTGCTCACCTAACATCAGCTCCTTTAACTTTCATTTCAGCGGTGCCCACATCAAGGCAAATCACTGACTTTAAACAGCTGGATTTGAATAACCTTCTACCAAACATCCCATTTAAAATGAAATGGAAATGAAATGGAAATATTTTCATGTCCCAGAGGAGAATGCTCAGACAGACTGATAATCTGCAAGGCAAAACTGTACCTTGAAAGTTATTGCAGTGACACACACATCAGAGGCATACTGCAGATTACTACACGCTACTGACTTGGGTGAGTGACTTGGATAAGCAGTTGCTCCTCATGTATTACAAAAGCATATATATATGTACATATATCTTTATATATTACATACATACACAGGTATGTGCCTTATTACAGCATATATTACAATGAAAAAAAAAATCTTACTTTTATTAGTCTCTAATAGATTGTACAAATCAAGTAATTTCTACAAAGGGTTATGAACTGGTAGCTTTTAGGACGTCTAGCCTGAGAAAGTAACATGTTACCGAACAGCTACAGGGTGAAAAACTGAGAGACAGAAACTTGCTGCTTAAAATTGTAACAAAACCTCTAACTTTCTGACACATCAAGGTAACAGCAAGATTGAATAAGTTGCTGTCATTTTGGTATTTTAAGCCACTGTGACTGAAATAATTAGGTTTGGTTAGTTTTGTTCCACTTTTAGAGAAAATTATTTCAGAGAACCACTGAGTCATGAAAGCTGCATGTTTCCATCGTGGCATTGATCTGTATTCACTCATGCTCAAAGGCAAAGTACTTACCCATGTACATAATTTCAAGCATGTCTTCAAGCCCCATAGTGTCTTAATTTGAAATTAAACCTGGCAGTGATGCATTGGATCAGTGCTTCCAAAAAGTTACAACTTCTTTCTCCCAACCTTTTAAGAGGAATGATGTTGAGGTAACCATCCAGTAAAGGCAAAATAGCACCGCAGTTAGGAAGCCTGCCAAGCAAAGTCACTTGCAGTTTAATGAAACAGCAGAAAGGAATCCTAAAGTCCATAAAGGGGGACTCATTTGCAGAAGAGAGAACAGTGAAGAGGCAAAATGTCCAGATGACACAAAATTTTTTAGAGCAATGAAAATGAGAGATTTGTGGAAATTTCAGGGGTAATTTTTAAAGATCAGGAGACACCACAGCTGTTACAGTTCAGTGCTGATAAAGTGTGAGATAAAGCACATCAGGAGAAATAATATGCAGGAATTGCCCGGTGCCTATAGCCATCTAGAGAAAGAGCTGGTCATTCACATAAGTCTTGTTTCCACTGAAATCAAATTAAAATTGATGCTTAAAAATGTATTATCAAATACTTTTGCATCAAGTTTTATTGCATAAGTCATGGCAAATTGTAATGTCTAGTGCCTCTAGTGTCTGGTAGAGACGTAGAGCTCCTAGAGAGTTCAGTAAAGAGACACTAAAATGATGAAGGGATTGGAGCATCTCACAAATGAGGAAAGACTGTGAGAGTTGAGACTGTTCAGCCTGGAGAAGGACTGAGGAGATATCACTGATGTATATAACTATCTGAAGGATTTTTTTGTGCAAGTTTTATGCAAATTATGCAAAGACAACAGAGTCAGGCTCCTTTCAGTGGTGTCCAGTGACAGGACCAGAGGGAATGGGCACAAACAGGAACACAGGATGCTCCCCTCTGAGCAGCAGGAAGTACCACTTTATTGTGTGGATGACCAAGCACTGACACAGGTTTCCAGAGACCTGGTGGAGTCCCCATCCTTGGAGATATTCAAAAACCTTCTGAACATGGTCCTGGGCAGCCTGCTCTAGGCACCCCTGTGCTTAAGCAGGGTGGGGGTTAGACCAGATGGTCTACAGAGATCCCTTTCCAACCCCAATTATTCTGTTAATCTACATCTTTAAATGAATGCTAGTGATTGAGTATAACCAGCACTCATTTGTAAATATCGCAGTTAAAAAGGGATTTTCATTGAGATTTCTGGGCGCGTTAACCAAGTGACAAACCACTAGACTGAAAGTGCAGGCAGTGAATATTGCGATGTTACAGACCAAGACACCTTAAATCACATTTTAGCTGAAACCATTTTCTGTTATGCTTTTCATTTTTTAAATGTTGAGATTTTGTCTGTATCTCTGCATATAGATAAAACCACCCTACTCAGTAAAGTTGTTGGATCAAAAGCAAAACTAACATAAGATTTTGCACTTGCCTGTTAATTCTTTAAACTCAAACAAAACCAATATATCTCAATATTCAAAATAAGGCTCTCTTCCTCTGAGTTCATAGAAAGCTTTGTGGAACCTTTTCCTCTGGACTGCAGTGTCAAGACTTGCTGCCAGCTGATCTTGATTACTCACATTTCTGACTAGTTTCAGTAATTAATAGTTCCTAAATACTGGGGAAAATTGTAACTTAATTCCTTATTTACACTTACAACTTAAGGAGTATCTTCAATGATGTTATTTCTAGGAAGTGACCAAAAACTAGACAGGCAAGCGCAAAAAGGAGAAAAGAAAATCATGAAGAAAATTATTCTTTTTTCATGTTTTTTTCGTAATATATTTTCGGGCTTACCTTAAAAAGACCAATCCCAAACCCAAAGCTTTATTAGTAGATATGTTGTTAAAAAAATAAAGGAAGACAAGAGGGGTAACTTTTTTTCTGCTCTAAGCTTATTCAGTTACAGAAACCCTTCAGTCAGTAGTTTATTGAAATATTCTCACTTTCTGTAAGCTGTCTTCAGTTTTTACCACTGATTTATTAAAAGAACAGCCATTCAGGTAAGTGCCTAAAGCCAGTACTTGCCATTAGGCATGCACCCAAGCTCTGCATATTCCAGATATTATAACTAAGATGATAAGAAGATTTCCCTCTCTGGGGGAAACATTCTTATACTGTGGGCAAGCATTTTAAGCTCTCCCCAAGGGCTGTGACTCAAGTTGCTAGAGGTGTTTTTGTAAGAAAGCAAAAGACTACTTCCTCCATGGAAAACAAACCTGTCCAAAAAGGCTGTGCTTTCAGCACTGCACACTACTTAAGAGAATTAAATGTCCACAAGAAACACAGCAGTGATGTCTAGCAAACAGCTGACACTGGTTTCAGCTAAATAAGCCTCTGTACCATAACTGCATGGTAGAGGTAGTCACAACTCTGTTACAAATTAATTTTTGAGTTTGTCACAGGTATCCCAGTTTCTATCCTCTAAAAATACATCTTATGTCAACTTCTCCTGGTATGTGATAGGTAACTGAAAACAGGCAAGCAGTAGTTAAAG
Source organism: Psilopsiagon aymara (assembly GCA_024733675.1). NCBI lineage: Eukaryota > Metazoa > Chordata > Aves > Psittaciformes > Psittacidae > Psilopsiagon > Psilopsiagon aymara. The sequence continues at coordinate 40,880 of JANRGW010010178.1, forward strand.
TTCTTAGGGGAACTGTTGTGCGGCATCTGAACTCCAGTTGTCCAGAATTTCACTGTATTAATGAGTTTTGCATGGTTTCTCTGAGAAACAGCACATTTCCAATACTTTCAGGAAGCTGTTGACACTCGCCATGAGGAGAAGCTACGTGGTCTATAAAAATGCTCTTTCTTTATCCTGCAATGTAGGACTGTATTGCATCTGACATACCAGAAATACTGGAGCATTTTACCTAGCAACATATACCGAACAGTATACATTAATGCAGGTCATAAGCCTCCCTGAAGAGTAACTGCTCTTCTCTCTTTCACTCTGCAGGTTATTATGTTGTTTTCCTGGCTTAGTGCATCATTTATAGGATCATGGGACCATTCAGGTTGGAGGAGACCAACTGCCTGGTCCAGTGTAAGGCAACAGTATGAACTTAGAACTGTAAAACTTCTGAAGAGTCCACAAAGATGCTGTACTTTTGACATGAGCTGGAAAAGTTTGTCTTTCTAATCACACAGGTCCTCAGCGTCTTTGGCTGTACCAGCAGGTTTCCTCTGTGACATGGTTAACAGTGAGGACCTGGACTCTAGTCTATCTTGCTGTTATTCCATGTCAAAGGAGAAGATCTGTCCGCATGCAGTTCCCGTACATAATATCAGATCAATTAACTTGCTTGGCCAAAGGTAAAAATGAACAGACAGTACTCCTAATTTTATGATTTCCAGTTAGCTTACTGGTATTTTCAGTAGGTTTCCCAATGTTAAACATAGACCCTACTCTAAATAATCAGGCAGTGACTCCAATTACTGAAGTGCCAGTAGATTAAGATGCAGGTGTGCAGTAACAACTAAGAATAGGCTACAGCAGAAATGAAGCCAGCATGGAAATGACACTCATAGCCTGCAAGATGGGATCTGACTTTAATTCTCCAAAAGGCGAGTGCCTAGTTTAAGCCTATCACCTACCTCCAATGGGTAAAAGCAGACAAGCATTGCTGATACCACTGTGTGATTCAGCAAGCTTATTTAGACATTGCCTCTCTTTTTATCCCCTGAATATAGAGGATGCTTAGCTGTAGCCACTTAACATTAAGATTTCTAAAGCTAGATGGGATTAATCCTGCCTTTGGTGTGCCATGGATTGTTATATGTGCCTGTAGACTTTAAAGTCCAGAAAGATTTCTACAGAGGTATATACTGAAGGATGGAAGCCCCAGAAACACTGGGCTAACAGACGAGAACAAGAGATTTACTGATGTGCAAAAGATTCATTTCATTGTTACCTCTATCTCACACACACACTACATTATGATGGGACCTGTAGACAAACAACCTTTCCAGCTGCTCCTGAACCTGGAAGTGTGCCCTTCAGTAGCTGAGTCAGGGAATAAACAAAAGATGACCACTGCAACCATCTGATACATCACAGACTATTTTGACACATGCTATATGGAGGAAAACACTCATGCCTATCACACATCCAATCTGCTGCAGAAGACCACAGAAAACAAGCTATACCTATCCCACTCCAACACCTACAGCAATGCTGGAGGCGTCACAGCCTCCACACTGTTCAACAGGAAGAAAGCAGCTGCAAAGGAAGGGTGTATGTGGAATGCCTATTCCTATCCTACAACATATTGTAACAGTCAAATAAAATATCCATGTGGCAGAACATCCAAATGAAAGTTTTTATGGACTGTGAATATAGATAGCTGAATAAGCCAAAGAACATTTTATTCAGGTAGTATTTCAGGCTCATTATTTATCTCTCTGATATTAAGCCTCTTATACAAGCAAAATCAATTTGTAACTTAAAAAAAACTGTCACTTTTTTTATGTACTTCGATTTCACCATGAAAGATTATTACACTTCTGCTCCATAAATCTGTACTGTCAGGTCTATTTATCTTCAGGTAGCATTACAAGTCGGTGGGCTTGTTTTTTAAAGCTTAGATGTCTCGTTTTTCTGTAGTTGAAGCTAACTGGGCTACTGTGCCATGTATCTCTAAGGACACCTCCTGTCTTGGAAGTGGCTTTTTATACAACCTTTATGAATAACATCTGTTTCCTTTCTTTTGAAAATCTCTTTCAAGCATAGTTTTTAATTTTTGTTGTTATTCTCATCTACGTCAGTCAATGATCTGTTGGAACAATTCAATGTAGCTAATGGTTTCAGAGTCTACATTGTTCCAGGATCACAGAGTGACCTGCCAGCATGTCAGCTTGGGCCAAGTGTGCAAATCAGAAGAAAAATTAAGTACATAAGTGACATCTGTAAACACTTGGGCTTTTACGCTGACATTAAACAAGTCCTTTCTTCTCCAATACCTTTGTCAGCAGTGAACTCAAGCGTAACTGACTGCCAAACTAAGTACTAAAAATAATGCGCCATATGTCCACTGGATTTAGTAGAACCTGCAGGTCCAGTTCCCTCTGATTCAGATCTAAAATGTGTGATGGTACTATGAGAATTATAATATTTGATTTTACTAATTTGTCTGGGTATTTCTCCTTTCTAAATAGTGGTACAATACATTTAAAGCCATTTTTGGTACATTTATTCACTTTGACTGACAACCATAATTCCCCATGCCAGGTTTCATTAATGGAAAAAAAGATATTTTTTTTTCAAGGGGGGTCGTATTGTTTTACTGACAACAATGAATAAATACTTCTAAAACTGTCCTATGGATTGTTTCTATATTTGTTCTTCCTGAGGAATTGTCTCCACCTTTCATAATGAGAGGACACTCCTAGTATGACATGGGACCTCCGGGAGAAGAAGATAGAGATGGGGCTGACCACTTCAGGTTACATCTCTATGGAGAGAGCAAGGCAATTGGTATCTACAGTGCAGCTGGGAAAGGGTCTGGCAGTGACAGTGCCATCTTTGAGAATATGGGAAAGGTTTTGATGAAGCCTGGCACACACTTGGCTGAGTGCTAGGGAAAGCCAGGTCACTCTGTTTGGAGAGTGCACACACTATAGTCAGTCACTATAGAGCAAGGAAGGCAGATAGAGATGGGGCCCTGGCAAGGTGAGCCCAGGACAATGTTACTCCCTGGGAGATCATCAGAGCCTTGTGTATGTAGAGCTCCACTTGACCTCAGCTGCCAAGAATTACCCTATGCATAACTTTGGATGTGTATTGTAATAGCAGGAATTCATTACTTCATTAATGTTTACCTTTGGGATTACTGTCTGCTAGAACCACATCTGCAGTCAGCGGTCTGGATTTAGGGTCTGGGAACAGCATTTGGTTTATTTCAGGTGCAAAGGATGTGCTCCACATTAAGTAGAGGAGACTGGCTAAAAATTGTTTAGCCTTTTTGTTTAACAGAAGAGACTGAAATGTTCTCTGCCCTTTGCTTTGTTTGCTCCAATATGCAGAGCAAGTCTCTGTCCCTTAGCTAAAATAACCCCTGAGATTCAAAACAGAAGTCATAGCATTTCCTTCTGCGGCCCTGATCTGCTACAGAAAACCACCTCTGGAACAATGCAAGGCCATCCAATTTGGGAATACTAACACAGGATTTCATAGACAAAAATTTCTAGAAGCTCACTTCCAGCTGAGATCACTTCAGACTTTAACACTCTCCAAACTAAATGCACAAACCTCCTTGAGATTTAGTATTTCCACACCACAGCACCATGCAAACAAATCCATACGCCTGCCAAGCTCCTTCTCTCACAAAGTGGGAATTAATTATATTTAGCCCTATATTTAGGAAATACTCATATATATACTAGTGAAGGCATCCATATGTATTAGCAGAAGATTGGAGCTAGACTACAACTGTTCAGGAATTTTAAAACCTGTTTTCTTATTGGCTTATTCTGTAGGTTGATTTACCACAGCTTGAACTTCGTGTAGATTACAACACGGCAGCAAAGGAAACCTGCTGTGAAGTTACCAGGTTGGTGAGCTGACTGACTGCAAGCAACACATCCCTGTGGTTTCTTTTCTGAGATTTTGATTAAATTCATTTGCCTAGTTTTCACTCTTCTGTTCCTTAGAGGAAGATAAGCAGGGGAGTTTCTTCATGGATTTGTAAATATGGAAATTAGACATACATATTTTCTTCTGCTTGGAACACACAAGGAAAGTGTATGTCAAACACTGCTTAAATGTGCCAAGTTTAGCCTATCTACGCACTACTAATTAGCTTTCCCATCCCCACAAGGGTTCTGTGTTGGATACGTGGAAACTCCAGAGGATTGCAGCAGTGTTTTTAGAGAGCCAGATCATGCCAGTCCGCCTGGTAATGCTGACAGATATTTATGGATTAGAGCAAGCCTTCAACAGCACATGAAGCATTTAGGGGTTGCAAAAATGTATTACTCGTTTGCTTAAAAGTTTGAGTTTGCTTGAAAATATTAAAGAACTAAGGTGAAAAACTGGTCCCACGGGAATCAGTAGTCAGTTCCCTGTCCTTTTTGTAGAGCCAGAACTTCACCCTAGATTTCCAGGAGGCAAAGCCTCTCTCCTTGTAGCTGCAAATCAAAGTACTTCTAATTCCTCTTAATTTACCTAAGATTACAAACAGCTGTAGTTACTCTGATTAGGACCTGTGTTTGAATCCAAGTATGGATTTCAGTTCTAAGGCCACTGCAAATTCAAATTTTGGAGTAGAGAATCTGGTCTCTGGATATTTTCCTCTCTTAACTCTTCACAGGCTTTTATCAGTAGTGATGCACACTGGGTTGGGAGAAGGATTCATAAATATCAAAGGCAGGAAAATACAAATAACTTGCAATCTATTCACATGACACCCTTGCATATTTCTGGCCTGAAGTCTTGACCACACTCTCCTGTCTCTGTTATATGTGGTGCATTATCATGTTGCAATGATCCATCTGAAGCACTGATGTATAGTATCTCAGTTCATTACTGTTTTATAGTATTTGTGTTTAATTGTGACTCTGAAACCATTTGTTTCATGTGGGACTCATGCACCATAGTCTGAAGCATGTTATGTCCAAGGGAAATCAGAAGTGGAAACTGGTCAGATGTTCTCACAATCATGTCTTATCCTCCAGAAATGTTTTTGTGCTCTTCATCCAAGGGATGAAAACAAAGGGCATCTGGATACTATAGGAAACTGGAGTAGTTCACATATGAGGAAAGGCTCGCTATGAAAAGAGAAGTTTCAGGGGAATCTCATCAATTTGTACAAATATCTGAAGACAGAGCTAGGCTTTTTTCAGCGGCGCCCAAGGACAGGACCAAAGGCAGTGGGCATGAACTGAAACACCTGAGGCTCTATCTGCTGATATGGAAACACTACTTTACTGTGAGGGTGACCAAGCCCTGGCACAGGTTACCCAAAGAGGTGGCAGAGTCTCCATCCTTGGAGATGCTCAAAACCCCATCCAGACATGGTCCTGGGCAACCACCTGTAGGTCGCCCTGTTTGAGCTGGAGGGTTGGACCAATGACCTCCAGAAGTCCCTTCCCACCTCAACTATTCTGTGATTCTGTGACTGTAGAGAGGACAACCACGTAGTCACACCTAGGAACAGCAAATGATACTTATCTGTCAGATACTTAGAAATGAAATAATTTTCCTCATGCTCTTTGTTCCCACTGTAAAAGCCGGTATCTTACATTTGAACTGCAGCTAAAAAAAAAAGTGATAGCACGTGTTAATAATGAGATGAATGAAATGCCAAGAATTGCTACTAAACCATGAATTTGGATCTTTGGAATTTCTTGTAATTACAAGAAAACAGCAATTGCAGTGTGAATTACATTTTTTACATCAGTGCTTACTTCTTCACCCCGCACCCCCCCCCAAGTCACTAACACCCACAATGATTTTTATCCAGGCAGTTTCTCATCCAAAATTCCTCTTGTGTTACGTAGTAACTGCTTTATCAGATCATCACACTTATCTTCTCGCTGGTACACTAAAAAGGAAAGTCTGGTAGCTTGGCTGAGCACCAACATCTCCCTCAGGTAACGCATCAGATATGATTCTTACTCAGCCTCACACTACAGGATCATCATGTTTTAAGATAGATGCTTTATTTTCCTATTTATTTCCCTCCCCACCAACCTACTTTTAGACTAACCTAATACATGTATAAGCATATAATCATAAGGCATATGGTATGTATGAGTTACTGCAGAGCATATCACCACCGAGCACCAAGTGTTGTATATATACCTTCTACAGAAGCACTTTCATCCTTTCTGTCTTTCAGGACTACTCACACTACCAGAATGACAGCTTGAAAATTATTTCCTCAGATCTGTGATGTCCCTGCTCCAGAGTTAACAATTAGTCCTTGCTTTAGAGTTGACAGATTAACTCAGATACAGTAAACTCTGAAAGATACTCAAGAACTATGGTAAATGATCAAAAAACTTACGCATCACACGTAACTACAACCACTGTAATTTCAAGACATGCACCAGTTGCTGTGTTCTTTTGTTCTCTTCATCAAATATTATCTTTTTTCACTATCAGATGCTAGGTATCAGTGATTAGGCAAATCGGCTAGCGGGACTTCAATAGCTTTGGGTTTGTGAGTTCCAAAAAGAGAGCTGTTTTACCACCCAGTACACAGGCTTGAAACTTCTTCCTTGTAATTACTAATTAATTAATAAATTAAAGAATAATCCCCACATGAAGAACTGTTGGGTTTTCTGAAGAAACAGATTGAGTTGGCTCTGAAGTTGAGGAAGCCAATATTTTACATTGCTTCATATATTGCCTTTAACACTAAGCTTCACTTATTTAATTAGTACATAATTGTATCACCCTTGTTTACCTGTCTTGTTCACTTGCAAATTCCTCTCCTATATTTAGATTGTGGTGCTTCCCAGTCCAAGACTATCTTTCATTAGTTGTGCTGATGAAGCTAAGCAGCACAGGGCTCTGGTAGCTCACTGACATTTTTGTACTCAGTAAGGAATAACATCTAACCGTCTGTATTATGAGGCTGAGAAATGAAGAAACAATTGAGTCAATGTGTCTGGTTTTAACTGTCTGAATTATCCATCATAGGGAGATCTTACTTTGCTAAGTCCACAGGGTGTATGGAAACCAAAAGAAAACAGGATGCACAATTAATACCTTGCATTTTTACATTGTTTTCTGGAAACAGCTAGGTAAGAATCATTGTAATCACACTGCTCACTCAAAGCCAAAAGTAATAGCTGGTTTTGCATTCTAGCATGATATTGACAGGAGCAAGGGAGATGGTTGTTCGTGTGCTAGAAAGTATGAAATGTCAGCCTAATGACAGTATGCATTTATGAGACTTGACCTTGTTGTTGTGTTTACAAGAAACAGAGGTCCAAAAAAACCTGAGTATTCTCAGTAGTACATTTCACTGCAAGTAGACATTTAATAATGACAACATTGCCAAAGGTATTCTTAAGATATAGTTCAAGCATTACTGTCTTTTTCCCCATGCAAATGGTACATTCTTCAGGTTTACCAGCTCTCACTGATTCTGTGCACTGAGACACATCACTGCTCATGGAATGGCTAAAACGGCCACTGGGACCCAACACAGCTCCTAGATATTCTCTTTAGGTGTTGCTTAAAATTCAGCAGAAGCCAGAGACTTCATGTGGCAAGAACTGTAAACTGTTTCTGAGCGTGGACAGAAGCAGGGTGGATTTTCAAGTCGATGTCCAAGGCTAGGAACATGAATAACGCATACTGCACTGCAAGGCCTCCTAAAGCAGCAGATTTTATTCCATACCGCAGCTCTCCAGATATGGCATGCTGTCTGCACTGCCCAGCTCTGGCTGTTCCAGCCCTTTCCCTGGGGGTGGCTAACCTGAGGTAGTCACAGTGGGAGGGACCCTGATCCCTAGAGGTGCACACAGCACCACTTTCCCTATGTTCCACAGTTTGATGAAGTTTTGAAAGCACCAGACAGTTTTGCTAAACTTGGTGTTACTGACTGGCACTTGGCTTCAGATTATTCTAGAGTGACACAGGACAAGGACAGAGGCACTGAAGCCCAATTTGAACTGAACTTTTCCTGTTCCTTTATCATGTTAGATCTGGTATCAGTTTAGGAACTCATCATGGCAAAGAATCTGTAGTGAAATCACAGCGGCTTGGCTGTGGAGGCTGAAGGACTGCAGGTATAATTTTGTAAGGAGTAAACAACTGTGTTGGAATAACAGCTCTCCAGCCTCCGTCACAGGTCTTTCCTGGTGCTAATGGACTCAACTGTGTACCTGGAAAGGTGGTGAGTCTTACAGCAGGACAAATCCTGTGTTTTGCCTCTGTCAATGCTGAAAATGGGCACCCTGAATATAAAAATCCTTCCTGTGTTAATGGTCAAATGAGTTCACAGAAACCTTGCAGAACTTAGTCACAGCAGATTTAGATGCTATAGCCTACTACATACAGAACTATTATTTGCTTTGGTGTGTGCTTACTCAAGCAGTCATTAATGAAACCAGGAGGATCCCCAGCTGTGAGGCAGGGCTTATCCCAGTGCTGGTGCTCCCAAGAGGCACAGACACACACTATACACCCTAGCTATATGGTAGACAGAAACACTGCAGCCTTGAGGAGATTTTATTCATTACTGTAAAAATTAAGGAAATTATGACTATACAGGGTGGTTAGTCCCGAGTTTAGTCATTGCAAAACAGCCATTCTGAGATTGAAGACTGATAAAAGCTTATAAATGGTGATTTTCTGATGCTTGTTATTCAAAGGATCACTATCTTTTTGATGCTGTACACTGTGTACCACGCAAAGCTTCAGGCAACATAATTACAGCATCATTCCTTTAACTGTGCTTTACCTAAGGTTATGCCAGAGATATGGGAGACACTGGAGTACATAATACAAAACAATACCCATTTCAAGTTTGGTCCAATATCATTGATATCAATGGTGCCAGAAATCTCTGAAAAAGAAAGTGTAATTTTTAAAAAGTGATTTTTAGGAATCCACAATAAAACTATTTTACTCAATTTTTTCCCTTTTTGAAAAGTGCCATCACCCTTGCAGTGAAACAGCACCTTAGTCTTACTCCTGGAAGGACTTAGCTGCAATGATTTGGCTTCACTGCATAATAGTGTGCAGAAAAATGCCATTTCCCTCATTTACTGAAAGGCTAATGGGATTTTTCTCTTGGGGGGTGAGCTTGAGAATGGAAAGAAACAAACTGTTCCATACATTGTTCAGTTGGCCTAAAATCAGAGTTATTCCCTTGTGCCTGAAGATGGCTAACTAAAAGCATGCAAGCAGAACATGATGTGTAAACTTCCAGCTTTGAAGATGTTCCTGTTCTATGTTGAAAGTGACTGTTCAGCAGTATCAAAGCAGATTATTGGAGAGCATTAAACTCAGTTAGACACACAAACAAAAGCAAAAAAGATCCTCCACAACACTGGAAAATATTGAGCAAGATGGAGAGCTTTAATTGGAGTGCTTTGTTATTCCCAGTGTGATGAAGGGTATGTGGATCTGAGGAGTGGATTCCAGTCCAGAAAAGCATGTGAGTTCACTTCAAAATGCTGAATGAAGCCAGTTTTCCAGCATGAAGAGCATACCCTGACAGATTTCACTGTTTCCTCAGGGTCCTTTGGGGATCACAGGGCCAGGAGGCAAGACAGGAAACCTGGGACCAAAAGACAATGCAGTGTGGCTAGCGCATGAAAAAAATCTGTTCTACCACTTACAGCAACTGGAGCACAGAAGAAAAAGAAACAAAATGATAGCAGAAAGTAGCATCTTCCAGGCCTCTACCTTCCAACAGTACATGACTGACTTTACAGTTAAAAGCCTTGCCAAAATCTGAGAGTTGCCAAAGAACTCCAGATGATTCCTAGAGCCCATTTTTTACTATTATTACACCAAGAAGCTAGCCATGTAATCCAATAATATCCTTGGCAATTACTGCTGCCTTCTAAGCCCCTCCTTTCCTGCTAGTCAGGTTGCTGTAAAAATGAGCTGGAGAGGGATTTTATTGCTCCTCCAGAACTAAAAGGAAACCCCACAAAATAAAAGTTCTACAAGCCATGATGATTCCAGCTTAAAATCTCTTAAGGTTCACCTTCACTGCAGAGTGTGCTCGAAGTTTGGTACCATTAATTGCCCTTTTCCAGATGTGAATGATCCCAGATATTTTCAACTGCCTTGACAAGCAAAGGTAAGGATGACCCAGGAAGACCAGGCTTTACTGTGCTACACAGCACAATCTACTTCTTCAAGGCTGGAGCTTGGGTTCCAGCTTTAGGACCCAAGGCAGTACAAATACATACATGGCAGTGTGTGCCTGTCTGTGTGCTGATAAAGTATGAAGCAGCATAACTTTTGTTGCTGCTTCAAATACCATTTCCAGGCTGCTTCAAAGCCTAAGCAGGAAAGACAGCAGTCTAGAGAGAAGCTGGAGGACACACCTCACCCGTGCATAGTTACCAGCAGTTAGCACAAGCAAGAAGAACAGCTGCTTGCCAGCTTTTTGCCACTGGTTATTGATCATTCTTTGCATTAAACCAGCAGTGAACAAATATAAGGTAACAACAGCCAGTTCCCCCTTCCCTCACACAACTGTGGCATAGGTCTAATAAAAAGCCTTTCTCTACTGCCTTGCCCAAGTAAAGTGTGATAATCAGCATTTGTTCTTCACATACAGTGAGCCAAACTGAGCAATACAGAGACTGACCCATGAACTGTGTACCATAGATTCAAACCGGTTTATTAAGAACACTTCTGGGGCACATTCAGCTGCAATCAATATTTTGGACATGTTTAGTGTATGAACTTTCTGAGCACAGTCAAAGCTCAGAAAATACACTCACATAGCTGATATCTGATACATATGTGCCAATGCCTGTTCTCCTACCAAAGGGATGCTAACTAGTTCCTCCCAGGATGGCAAGGCCACCTGAGAAAAAAGCAAGAGCTGTGCCAGCATAATGCAGCTTAACCAAAACTCAGTCATGGTGCCAATGACAGCTCAGTTGCAGCAACCAGAACTCAAACCAGAGCAGCAATAGTCTGTGCTGATGCCTCACATACTATGTTAGCCTACAAAATGACATAGCAAGTACCCTCACTTCTGCATCATGCAGCAGGTCACTGTCCAGTGTACTGCTGCGGAACTGGATATTGGATGTGACCCAGAGCTTGCACATACTACCTAGGAGAGCCAGTGGTAAGGGGAGGTTATAACTGCTAGAGAAGACTTCACAACCTCTCTTCTTCAATTATTTCCCACTAGGAGCTTGCAATGTTTGTTATTTAATCGCATGTTTGTTATTGAATCTGGAAGCTCTAACAGCAACCTGAAAGAAATGGAGATTGTAAAGCTCCCAGGCTATAGACAAGTGCATTCCTCCTACCCTTCCTAAATGCAAATATTTATGGTAACATTTTAAAATTGAACTAAATTTAATTATAAAGCTTTAAAAATAAAACCATATGAAAATTAGGCGCTGGATAATGTTTTTAAGCTCCTTAGCTCAGCCAAGAAACCAAGCACTATCCCTGTTCTATCCTTGGTTGCTTGTAAAACAACTTTCCAAAACTTCATTCTTTGTTTCATTTTTTTTCCTCCTATGAAAATAAACACATTGCTCTTGTCCTAATTTAAATTAAAGTGAAAAAAAAAATAAAAAAAGAATCTGTAACATTTTAAGAAGGAAAAACCTGGTCTGCTTGGACTTCATGGTGAGCCTGGCCCTGGAGAACCTCTGGGATTTCCTGGAGTGAAGGGAGCAGCTGGGTAACCAGATAGGAATCCAAAAGCCTCCAACGTCATTTTGCAAAGCAGAGTTGCACAGTGGCCACACATGCTTCACCCTCATTTAAGCATCTGCCATATGCTAAGTAAACAATGAGAGCCCCTGGTCCATTTGCACGAGGAGGGTGCCATACAGGGTAAAGAATTTCAGAGAAGGCATATCCCTCTCTAGTGCTTTACTGCTCAGTTCCCATTCACATCCTGCTCTCCTGCCCACCATCATTTGCTTGTGTCACTGTTTCATTTTTATCTCCAAAGCGTGTGCTGGATGCAGATCCTCATCACATTTTACACTGGTACTTTCCATTATTTCTCGTGGAGTCACTCCTAGCCAGAGCAGCATGAGCAGGTAACTTGGTGGTGCACAGTGGGGAGTCCACTCTTTCAGTGTATTTTCTTTATACAGATTCATTTTCCCTTTTCAGGGTCTTCTGTATATCCTATGGCTGCCCAAGACAGGCAGCCAGGTAAAACACATCCCACCCAGACAGTGGCCACCCTGAGCATCCAGCCCTGGTTCACCAAGTACACCTGGATTGTGTGAAGCAAGCAACTGTTTTGCTTACATAGAATAGATTCATAGAATAGTTAGGGTTGGAAAGGACCTTAAGACCCTCTAGTTCCAGCCCCCCTGCCATGGGCAGGGAAACCTCACACTAAACCATATCACCCAAGGCTCTGTCCAACCTGGCTTTGAACACCCCCAGGGATGGAGCATTCACAACTTCCCTGGGCAACCCATTCCAGTGCCTCAACACCACAACAGTAAAGAATTTTTATCTCATATCCAATCTAAATCTTAAACCTGTTTAAATTCTAACCCATTACTCCTTGTCCTATCACTACAGTCCTTAATGAAGAGTCCCTCCTCAGCATCCCTATAGGCCCCCCTTCAGATACTGGAAGGCTGCTATGAGGTCTCCATGCAGCCTTCTCTTCTCCAGGCTCAACAGCCCCAACTTTCTCATCCTGTCTTCATATGGGAGGTGCTCCAGTCCCATGGCCCTCCTTTGGACTTGTTCCAACAGTTCCATATCCTTTTTATGTTGAGGACACCAGAACTGCACACAATACTCCAAGTGAGTCACACGAGAGCAGAGTAGAGGGGCAGGATCACTTCCCTTGACCTGCTGGTCACACTCCTTTTGATGCAGCCCAGGATACTGTTGGCTTTCTGGGCTGCAAGAGCACACTGCAGCTCATGTTCCTTTTCTAATCAACCAACACCCCCAAGTCCTTCTCCACAGGGCTGCTCTGAATCTCAAATAGAATAAGACAAACAAATCTCTGGCTTAAGTACTACTGCATTGTGCAAACCTTATGGTGCCTTACATACTTTGGGTCCTAAGAGCAGCCATTTCCCAGCCTGAAGCTGAAAGACAGCAAATTCAAAACATTGAGAGCATTAACTGTCTACGAAATAAACTCCAGTCCTGTTCAAAGCCCGGTTTTCTATGGAGTTGACCCTGCTCATGACTGAACCCTCTCCAGCCCAAGTCAGCACCTTGGGCAAGTATTTGCCATTGAACAGGGTGAGCACTACCTACCCCAAGGCAGAGAGAGGAAGCAGGAGACAGCAAATTCCCAGGTCTGACTGCACACTCAGGGCTGTTAGCGGGTATACGCAGACCAAGCACTGCTCCTGCACAGGGAAGTGCTCACAACCACAGGCTGGATCAACAAGCTTATTCTGGCTTTTCAATCCTAAGGAATTACTGTCTCAGCAGCAGAGATCACCTAAAGCTACCAGCATTTCTTTTAAAATGCATGAGCAGAGTTCATTTCACCTTTGGTGTAAAAGAGTTACAGAGCCTGTGAACACCCTGTCCCAAACCCACAGCAGCAGCCGCCCCACACTCACCTCTGCTCCCCCACCACATCACACCATAACAAACCACAGCCTACCTGCTCTTAAAAGCCCAGACATTTCCTACCTCAGAAACACTGGGCACTGCACAAACCTGGTCTCCTTGGGTTCACAACATGCTGCCCCTCTGGGTGTGCTCACCTGGCATATGACTGAACTCTGCTGGCTGAACTCCCCACAGGACTGCAATCACCAAGCCTCAGTTCTGTAAAGCAGAGATTCTTCCTAAGCTCCCTCATCAGCAATTTTATATGGTGGAGGAAAACTCTCCACTTCTCTGTTTAGCACCCACCCCATGTTAGCAGCATCCTGCCCCACCTGCTGCCTACTCCCACTCAGCTGCCCTGGGCACCTGGGTCTCCTGCACCAAATACCACTAAGACCACACTAGCAACTACAGCTGGAGCATCTGCAATGAGAAAGCAGTGTCATTAGCATTTCTGGGAGATTATCTTACATTTAGGCCACTATGACAGGACAAAAGGTTGGATGAGCTGTAAGAAAGATAATTTGTAAAGATGGAGCTTTACACAGCGTAACAGAGACGCCAGGAATGCCTTGTGCAAAACCAGATGCTCAGTCCCTTGGCAATTCTGCTGAGAAGTGTTCAGGAATTCTCGGGCCATGAAAACTACGGGGGCATGCAAACACAAGAGCAGACTTTCCTTCAGTAATGACCAGCTGTATAACTGCAGTAGTCTGGGATTAAATAAAGCAGAGCTATTATTTCTTCTTTTTTCTTTTTTTTCAGAGGATGTTTCTCCCTAGCAGTCAGAAAACCATTCAGACACAGGGTCTTCCTCCACAGTATAGCTGATGAACTTCAGCTACGGAGAGAAACCTTCAATGTCGTGGAGTTTCCTAGGAGGTGGGATGCACTTTCTCACCTACTTTATATAGAGGTCTCTACCACTGACTTGCACTAGTAGTCCATTTAATTTCTTAGTCAAGTAACTGAGGGTATTTTATGTATGATAGAGATTTTATACACAGCTATCATTTTTAGAAAACACTAGGAATGTTTTCCAGGATAGAAGGTATGCTTTAGCCAGAGACAGCAGTATCAAAACCTGTGCTATTCCTCACTGCAGAGAAGGAACATGCTACAAAAATCAGGCACTGTCATTAACAGTGCCTAGCATTTATACGTGTCAGCTGCTCTCTGTAGCAAGTGACGAAATTCATAGACAGCTGGAATCCCTACACAGTACCTGGCTAAGGACAGGTACATGCTTCCAACTACTTACAGGATGAATTTATTTCAACTACGGGTAAATTATACTATAGTTTTGTCATTAAAGCTCTCTACTAGCAGCTGTCTAAACCATACTAGATTATTGTACATTATCACCCTGCTAAGAACAGTGCCCATCCAGAGGTGTCTGCACCGTGTGGCAAGTGGCCCAATGTTCATGCATACAAATCATTTCTGCCCTGGCTAAGGACTATTCATGGCAGCCGAAGTGGCTTCAAACCACTTTTGTGTGCTCTAATCCTATTGTCATTTTGTCCTGCTCTGGTTTCTTATCTTGGGAGCTTTCTCAGCTCAGATAAAAGTCAGCAGGCCACCAATAGCATACACAGAAATGAGAACAGCAAGGCATCATGCAAACACTGAAATACTCTTGCTACTCTCTCAACATAGGCTTTCAGGAGCCAGCAGGAGAGGTGAGAAGACTACAGGAGGCAAGTGTTCCTGTTTTGAAAGATCCTCCTTTGCCACCAAACTGGCTGACTAAGACCCACCACTCTATCTTTGTTCTGCTCAATGTCCAAATTTACGTTCATGTGCACTGGAGAATCTGACTCAGACCCTTGTAGCTGCAGAGGCAGTGGGCTGGATCACAAGCAGAACTATGCTTCTGGTCACCATTGTGGAATAATTAGGAAATGTGGGGTAATCAGGAATTAAATTTATATCTGAAATGCAGCATTGTCCACACATAAGGAAAAAATGAACTTTCAGAGCCTCTCAGGGTGAGATGCAGCCACAGCTGGTATACCAGGAATGTGCACTCCACAGCTGTTCCTGTGGCAACACAGAGGGTAGAGCGAGTTGGAGATGTCGCGGTTATGCTTTGTCCTAACTTCAGCAAAAGATGAGAACTAGGTGGTACAAGAAACTGATAAGCTGCATACTTGCTACCCTGAGCCAGCAGCCTGTCATCTTTTGACAGAATGCCATCCTCTGTGTGAACTTTGCTTCATTATGTCATTGTAATGCACTTATATGCTAAAATACACTCCAATCTCCAATGCGACCCCCCTCCAAAATGAGACCACCCCCCTCTGAGCATGCACTCTGAATTCTTGGTGTCATATACCTTTAAAATGAAGCAAGAAAGATTTGCAGGAACAATAATAAACATATGTATGACTAGAGTCACTCAAGCTCCACCTTGAAGGTGAAAAATAATATAAAATAACCCGAAAGAGAGGGGGATATTGGGGAAGATACCATTGTGGATGAGTCAAGCAAGATAACACCAACACACTCCTGGGACCGGCCGATGGGCTGGACCTCTCTTCCCC
>JANRGW010010179.1:0-26147 GCA_024733675.1 Psilopsiagon aymara
AATAAAATTTAGCTTGGACAAATTCACCCTATCACATATCAATGCTGCTGCTGATTTCTGTGAAAGGAGGATCAATTTATTTAAGGGTCTAATCCACATAAAATTCTCTGAAATCAGTAAAGCGCCCATACAATGATTTCTGAGATCTGTGAATGACTTTTTATACAGTTATGGGCCACTTCTCAGAGAAAGGTACGATACGCTGCACATAAATTGAGGAAGAACTCTCATGCAGAATTACAGAGGCACTAAAAATGGATGTCTATGACTACATAAATGAGCTGTTTAATAAAAAAAATGACAATAGAAAAAGAATAAATTTTGATTATAAAGAGGAAAAATAGGATTAAAATTTGACTGCCATGTATTAGTGGAATAACCTCCTTACAAGGACAGCTTCAGGCCTATGCACACTGAAACTCTGAATTAACAAAACAGAAAATGTATTAGGGGAAATGATTGTAAATTGGCAGGAAAGAGGCCATGTCACAATTCCAGCGTTAAAACACTCACCAGTCTGAAGTTCCATCCTCCTTGTGCCAGCAGGGCTTTTAAGTGTCCTGATGGCAAGCACACCTTGACGATCAAGTGTAAATACTTTCTTGTGTGACTACCAAACCTGCACCTATTGCAATCTTCTGAAGCTGTGAATTGCAGTTTCTGCTATGAATTTGCAATGGCCATGAGTGCACCCACAGCAAGAAAGCATTAGCCTGGATTCTAAACAACAGAGTGAGACACCTGAAGGAAAAGCTTTTAGCATTGCTTATTTTTCCCCTTTAAAGCAAAATGTCTTCTTACTGGAGATGCTTCCATTACAGCTTTAGGTAAGAAGGGCTCTAAGCAGAGAGGAAGGAAGATGATAGTGAAAAAACACAGCTTCTCATGTTTTGATAATTTTTGCCTCCTCAAAATAGCTGTTAATTTCTGAACTCCTTTTCCTTTTTGGTAGCATATCTAAGGGAGTTAATGTTAACTATGTTAAAACTTGTAACCGATCAATGCAAAGTAAGTTCAGTTTAGTAAATTTTGTAAATGGAAGTTCATTCAATTTTTCCTTTCATTTAATCTGCTGAGAAACAAAAGTTTTACTTGAATAGAATTGGCCCATGTAGAGTTAGATTTAGCAGCTTCAGAGTATTAGTAGCTTGGACTAGGTTCAGGATGTCTGACCTGAAGGAATAAACTGCTGTAGACACCTTATTAATTGAAGTTGTTGGGGGTTTTTGTTTAGTTGTTTTTTTAAGATAGGACACCAGACTCTGCATCAGGAGACATGGGGCCTATTTCTGTCTGAATAACTGATTTGCTGTGTGTCTTTGGGAATTGCAGAGTAATGGTGAGAAATGTACACACTAAACAAGCTTGCTCCTTTTTGCAGTTCAAATGATATCTTTTAGCAAGAGAAGAAACTCCAGTCTTCATACCATCTTTCTCACACTTTTAAAACATATATCTACTTGAAATGGCTTAAATTTTAATTTAAATTCAAACCCTCAATACATCTATTCAGACTTCACATTTTAAAAATATTTTGACTTTGGTATGAAGGTTTCAGGGTGTTTCAAACGTGAATTTGTTCTCCTGATTATCATTTTGCGACTATGTGGTCTATATGACCTGTGCATATTTGGACTCATAACCTACACTCCCACCTTGCTGTGAAGACAACTCCCCCAGCCCAGTGGTGCTCAGATCAGATCAGCTATCAGCTAATTGTGTGTAGAAATGCCAATCAATTTGGTCCTCTCTGTCTTCCATTATACAGAGCTTTCACAGACAACCTTTTACAGCAGACAATCCAACCTGTGAAATAGAATCCTTGCCTTCTAGTGAACAGTGAGAAACAATTCAGGTGTTTTTTAAGCCACCTGCACAATGGTTCTTACCAGTTGGCAGTCTTATTATGAAGTCAAACTACAGTTTTAGGCAGGTTAAACAAACATATAAAGCATATAAAGCACAGGACTACCAAATCGTCTAAAGGCACTTGTACAGCCTCCTTTCCAGAAGTTTTTTTTCTTTTTGGATCCATGATAATGAAAGTACTAATGATTACTGTCTTTATACACAAAATCAAATGCTTAACAAGCTGAACAGGTTTCATCTAGATTTCTCTAATTGCCAACTTCAGTTTATTTTTTTATCTACTACCCTCCCTGTGGAAAACAGTACACAGCATTTCTTGCAATTTTTTGCAATAAACCACAGAAAAATCTGCTGCCCTGTGCTGTTTTTCACAGACTTACTAGTAGTGGCTTCTCATTTTGTAGTGACTATGAAACATATATTTCAGAAAAGCAACAAAAGAAATATGAAGCTTATTTGTCAGGTATCTTAACCCCAGTATGCTGTCTTTCGTCATATGGAGTTTAACATCGTCATCATCATCAAAAACCTTTTGAATGGTAAATCTCAAGTGTGTAGGAAATCAATATGTTTTCCCCCATTTTGCAGCTAGGGGAGCAGAGGATACGAATTAAGATCTTTCAGAAAGCCAATATCAAAGCTAGGAACCACGGTCAGAGTCATAGTCTATTTGAATCTGATTAGCACATACATACTCTTTTGCAGGGGGTTTCCATGCTGAAGTTTCTTATTCAGAAGCATCCTGTGACAGAAAAATAACAACACAAACAAAGACACAGGCAAGCAAAATGGATAAAAACGTCTTTTGGGAAAGTAAGATCTTGGATATGCAGTACAGTATTTGCCAAAACATTGTGAAATTCACAGCAGAAAACATGGGAATACAGGATATGGTTCATATATCCCAGGGCAAATGGAAGGATATTCCACACTGCCAGAAAAGTGTGCAGTAGCTACAGGAATAGGACTGTCATATATGGATTTTTATAAATGTCAAGATTAACAACTTGAGTGGAGTCTGGATCAGAAAAAAACCCCACAATCTTGTTAAAAGATCATGCTCTGCTTAAAAGGTTTTATTCTAGTCTCAAAAGAAATGCGATTTGCTATAGAAAAAAAATGCAGGAAGGAAATTAAAACCATTCTTTCCCAAATAACTATTTTGGAAGAAAAAAATCAAGGAATAACTAAAGGGAGTGAGAATAGGCTGCCTTGCAATGGCTGTTTCAGGTGTTTAATGAATAGAGACAAGACCTCTCTACTAGCATTGTTGCACACAGTTATAACTGAGAAAATATTCCACTCGGTTACTGACTGATGTAGCTACGAATACGAAACTGATGATTGTTGATTATTTTGATTCCAGTTATTACGGCAATGAAATTGGTTAACCAAAACCTAAAATAAGACAATACTGTGTAAATTATTTTAAAGGACTAAATGACAGAGATACAATAGAAGATCATGACTGAGAAATACTCAATGATTACTTTAAAATCTAGAAATTAAGGGAAAAATTCATGATACTAATTAAAGTTTCATTAGATTTCCATTAAAAGAAATAAAAGAAAAACCCTCTTTATTTCTCTAGAGACAGCTTTAGCAATATGAAATGAAGTAAAAGGCTTTGTACCACACCATTTGTGTCTCTTTCCCTTACAAGCATGTACCCAATGAATTGGATTGCATTTTATATAGCAGAAGGACATTAAGTAAATCACAGCAAATACTTAACTATTCATAACAACAAAAGAGAGGGCTGATGGGTTTGAGAGCATGAATTTCTGTGCCAGTGAAGGCTGTAATCTTTCTTACACTAAATAGAATTTTTATATTGAAAACTCGAAAATGAGAATTAGAGATAAACCTTCAGATTACACTTTCACTTTCTTCCAAGTCAGTTCTTCTGTTTCACACCACGATATGGGATTTTCAGACCCTGATAAAAAAAAATCTTTTGCCCTCCACACTTGAGGAACTCCTTAAGTAACGAGAACAGCGTATTTGCTTCAATATTTAGAAAATATGTCGTTCAACAGAACAGTGGTGCTTTTTGACCCAAATTAAAATGTCTGCAATAAGTTTTGGCCAGACTACTGTTTTGCTGTTTCATTACACTTATTTTGTTTGTACCCCTACAGTCCATAAACTGTTGGTGTACAAACTGGAAGTAGCTTGTCACTACTTACCTCAGTAAGACTGACCTGATTTATTATCAAAATTTAGATTAATAATCAGAGAAACAGGAAAAATAATAATTTAAATTAATTCAGCTTTGCATTTTGGAAGAAAAAGAATACTACACACTTAAAATTACGCCTTACAACTCAGATCTGCAGAGGGTTTTTTTGCGTGTGAATCTTTAGCAATTCTTGGAGATGTGACTGAGCTGATCTGAAATAAAATGTGTGGCTCTTCATTACAGTGCAAAACTAATTGCAAAACTGGCATGGTTCAGAATCTACAAGTGTCTTACAGGTCTAATTTTCAAAAATGCCTAATTGTCAAAAAGGCTTGGATCTCAGATTGGCTTTTCAGTTGTCAACTAAACAAAAAGTCTCAAGATGTGGAAGCAAGAATTTGACTTTCAAAGCTCGTACCTGGAAGGAAATATCCTGTTGTTGGATATGGTGACATGCTTTAAGATGCGAAACTATTTCGCTTATACAATGGCAGTAAAGGCTAGGCAGGTTTGGATGAGGACTTAACACATGAATGCGTATTTTTTAATATGTGTGGGTTTGAATGCTATGGAGGATAGGATTAACATACATAAAAATGTACTATAAAAAGTGTATCAAAGTTAAATATCAACTAAATAAATTTTTTTCCTTATGAGCATAATAGGTTTCAACTCTGTTCTCATAGTCCGTTTGTGACATTTCAATTTTTCTGTCCTTCATGATGAAATACACTAACTTCCATGGTGTTCCATAAAAGAGGAACTCACTTTCATTTGGTAAACTGAAAAATGCAACTGTTCAATATAAATATATTCCTGATGTATTTTCTATCTCCTTTGTTTGATTTTCTTGTCCATCAGTTTTTATTTACATGCTACTGTGAAACACCAAAACATATGAATGACCATGAAAGGTTATATATGTTTCTGAATGCAGCTAACTCAAAATACTTGAGAGGAATTTAAGATACATCTGAGGTAATCTGTAGAATAATTTATATTCTCATTAAACTGTAAGAATTACAGTCTGAGTTAAAACATGAAGGAAATGATAGTGCTTTAAAAAATGCTAAACAACATTAAGTATTCTTCATTAGCAGATATTTATTTAATGTAGATATTTATTTCATGGATTTTTAATTTTTTTGTTAAGTTATTTATTTTCATTAACAAAGTATTTTATGTCTTTGCTAATAGTATATGAAGAAGTGTTTACTTTTTCAAATTCAGATTCTTTCAGTTCAAAGCTGAGGGCCATTATTCTTAGAGTATATCAGAAAAAACCTCACAGGTTTTCAACTTAACATTACTATTAATGACATCTTCATCTAAATGTATTTGTTATTTTATGTTGATTCTTTCTGCTATTCATCTTCTTTTAAATGCAACACTTCCAATCTTTCCAACCTTTAGAACTGTTTTTTTACTTTGTTCTCATCATGCTTGTCACATCCTCTTTTAAAGTATACTTTTGTTATGGATGGTATCCTGGAAAAGGATATAGATTTAAACAAATGTGTTACATTGTCCATTCCATAATCATTCAAGTTGTTGTAAGATATTGCAATGTGACATGTTTCTTTTTCTGATTGCAGTAGCTAGCTAACAACGACCTCTGCTAAGAAATCTGTAAGATGGTTAGTGTTCCATTGGTTAATTTAGGTATGGTTAGTTTAGAAAGCTGCATTGTGCACTGTATTTTTCAAGTAGTTCCCTTCACCACGATCAGCAATGATTAATTTTGCTGCTGTATTATGCGTTCATCCAGTTCAACTTTTCCCTCTGAAATTCCTCATGCTCCTCCTTACACCTGAATAATAGATTTTTTCTTACACATTTCAGATTTCAGTTTCATTGCCCACCCTTCCAGCTCGCCAGTAAGAGTAAGTAAAGCAATAATGAGAATGTTCAGTCAATCATCTTATAAATTTCTCCACAATGAAGGTAGCTCATATCATCCTATGCTTCCTTTATTTTTTCTGTTAGGTGCTTTTTGATCCAGCCTTGTTTGTTTATAGAAAACTATTTAATTTCCTTTCCTGAGGAAACAGAACTTTTAAAAGTCTAAATACATTTTGTTGTATTACTTTTTTATTGTATCAACCATTTTAGCATGTGACTAATGTATGAAGCTTTTTCCTTTTAAAATAGAACATGGCAACTTTTATATTATGAAATTTCTCGTTGGTTCTTGTTATATTTTTAATGATATACTTCAAACAAGCTTATAAAACTAGACAAAATTTTAATGATCTGCGTTTCATTTCTTTATATATGTGAGATACTGCTTTTTTCCTCCATTTGTATGGAATAGTGAATAGTTATAGGGAAAAATCTGGGAGATTGCAGGTTTGAGGTTTCTTACAACTTGTTTGTTGTGCATGAAGCTATAGGAAACTTTCTGTAGCATGCAGGGCCTTAGGAACATCACATTGTTATATATCAGAAAACATCAGGTTTCATGGCAATCTTCCAAAAATTCCTGAGTGAAAATTAATGGAAAAAGTCATTTAATTTCTCAGCAGTATTCTTATCTTCTCTAACTGCTTTTAGAAAGTTTGTTGGTTCTATTTATCTATGGCCTATGGGTATTGATTTTAAAACTCTTTTTTTTTTTTTCCTTTTCTGAAAAAATTCATTTTTACCCTTTTAATTTCCCTCTTACTTCATTGCCATAATGTCTTTGGTTATTGTCGTAGATAGGGTCAGTCTTTTTAAATTCAGAGGATTTGCGTGGTTGAACCAAATTCTTTCTAACCAGTCTCTTTCCCTGCACTTCAGTATATCTCTTTTTGGTTTGCCATCTGCACCTGTGATGTTAAGTGGCAATATTACCAGAAGACCCCACTGACTGAGAGTCCGTGAAAGGAATGAAAAATTTGAAGTACTTATGTCAGTATGGAGGTTTCTTGTCTTGATCAAACTCAGTTAATTTTGTACTATGCTGTCTAATGTTCCACTATACCTATGTCCATCTGATTGTGTGACTTTTACCAACCACAGCAACTTAATATTGCGAGCAAAGTTTGGCTAACTAAGAGATCAATTACTTTAAATAGCTAATATTTATTTAGCCAATGATGTTTGAAAATATTTACCCAGATGCTAACTCTAAAAGACTGCCAGTATTTCAGGAAAATTTGTCTATGAAATTGTGGTTTTGGCTAAACAACACTATTTTTCTTATGAGATATTTCATAGAATCGTAGTTTGGGCTGGAACTGACCTTAAAGATTACCTAGTTCCCAACACTCTGGTATGGACAGGGACATCTTCCACTAAATTGTGGAAGGCAAACTGTGATGCATTGCTCAAAGTTTCATCCAACCTAGTCTTGAACACTTACAGGGATAGGGCATACACAGCTTCTCTGGGTAACCTGTCCCTATACACCATGATTATCTATTGTTGTTAATAATCTGAAATGTCAGTCCAATTTAATTTTTTTGAAGGCAGAAGATAAACTTCATTTTTTCAGGTTGTATTGCATTCACAATTGTCTATCACTGCTAAGTTCACAAGTAATAAATGTGAGCAGAGCAAATTAGCATGAAAGTTTTACGTGGTTTCTGAGCAACAGTTGAGAGAATTAGTAGCCTAACAAGAAGATGTAGAAATAAGCTTCAGAAAAAAGGATCTCCATGATGTAGGGCTTCTCTATTCCTAATGTCTCCAAACTATTATAATTAAATAAAATTCTTCTGTACACATTCGCTGAAAAATCACCAAAATAAGAATAAAATATCTTTTTCATCAGTTAAAGTTCATACATTTATTGACAATTAATACAGCTATTTGGTTTCATTCTCTATGCCTCTCTACAATTTACATATTATTATTATTTATAAAAATCTCTGCTTTTAAGACAGCTGTCTTAAGGTACAGTCTGAGACCAGTAAGTTAAGTAAGTAATCAAAAATATGATGTAGTATGCAATCAGAAATTTTAAGATGAAAAGTGGCCATATTTTAAACTTATTTTCTCCCAAAATTACAGAACAATTATTTCCACTCAAGTTGGAATATGTTATGAACTTACCACAAAAGATCTTCAAAGAAATGTCTAGATACTACAAGAATGAGTCAAGCTTATTCCTTCATAGATTATCATACTTCTCAGTTTTATGAGGTTTTGAAACAACCCTTAATCTGATTTTTCTTTTGGTTCTGTCCAATATCAAAGGGAAAAGAATTAAGTAGATCAGAGGAAGTTATATCAAGAACAGCCAAAAAAAATCATTCTGTGTAAAACCTTAAGGTAATTTTTGATGCTCTCCTTTCAGCACCTAGAAAAGAAACTGATATGAAGCAGTATTTAACTATGTAAGTTTCTCTGACACTACCTATAACTTGTTAATTTGCATCTACTGAAGGGCTGACTATTTACAGAGACCTCAGATAGTATGCCTTGGAAACTCAGGAGCGAGTTAAAGATAACTAGCTCTTTAAAGGGTGCAGCTGTATACTGAGACAATCCATTTCATAATGGCTTCCTTAATGACTACTTTCTTTTTGTTATTGAGGATTCTTAACTCTTTTGTTTGTTTATGTCTTGGTTTCTAAGTGTTAGTGATCATTACCATAACAGCTTGTTCATGATACTGAGAGCTCTAGAAATCCCTACATAAATATCAGCCTTAGTGCTCCTTTCTGGTGTTAAGAGGGCCGGAAACAGCAAAAGAGTATTCTCTATCTTAGTATTATACTTGTTGTCAAAACCCATAGGGTGAAGGAGCAAATTACAGGGAAAATATATTTTTAAATCATTTACGAAATAATGACTGAAAAAAACCAGACTCAGTTTAACGTTAAGATTATTATTGTTTCTTCATCCAAATTAGTTGCTATGTACTCAAGTGTTCTTGATCTGTCTGAGCACTCTTAAAGGAGATTATTTACAACCTGATAGAATAATAAACAAAAGCACCTAAGAAAAAATAAATATTAGCTCTTGGAATTCCAGCCAATAATTCCAACTGCTTAGAGACATTTCTTTCCTACTCAATGACTGCTTGCTCTTTACAAGGTTCCTATGATAAGCTCCCTCACGTGCTTTTATTAAATCAGAGGCTTTTTGAATGTCCAGTGCAGCCTTCCTCTGAAGGAAATCAGTAACGTTACCAGTTTGCCATGACTTTGCCTGCCAGTAACTACTTTTACAACAGGTTGCATCTTCTAGGGCAAGTGTACGCAGTCAGTGTGTGTGCCATTGAAGTTAACTTGTCGAATTATCAGGATAGTTAAATTTTGAGAAGAAAAGGATCTTGGCTTTCACTGAGGTGATTGAACTTTTTTTTTCCCTATCAGGTGGTATTTAGTCTTTGTCTTCAGCTTGCTTATTCAGGCAGCTACATTTTGTTCTGTAATTGCAATATAGAGTAAACAAATACAGTCAAACGGGGTTATATGCCATTAACTGAGAGGCTGTAAAATATGGTTGAGTGTCACAAACTCTGTTCAACATGTCCAGGGTCTCTTTGTTTAGATCTACCCTATGGCAAATACACTTCTTCTCATATAACAAGGTCAGCTAAAATTCATATTGTATATTGATCTTATTTATTAAAGGTGATTTGAAGTGAAAAAGTGGAAAAGAAATAATAGAAGGAGAAGAATTAAGAAAAATCAGGTTTGTCACTGCCAATCAGAGAGAGAACACTGAAGAGATGATTTTAAAAGTATTTTTTCTCTTAAATTGCTTTCCTGAGTTTATCATCTAACAGGTAACTGTGACCCTCCTCCTACAATCTTTCTGCAGCAGAATTTGATGCTCTGACTGAAGTCTGACCCAAAATCTTAAAGAGTTTTAGCTTTGTGCCATGTAGAAAGTGTACGATACTTCATAGTAATCTTACGCCTTCCTTATGTGTCGTTCCCCAAAATGTCCTAAATGTGTCTTGCAAATGTAATGAGTTACATTTTAGTGACTAACTCCTGTGACCAGTCTGGGGGCTGAAAGAGAGATGCAGAAGGCTGGATGCATAGCCTCAGAACAATTCAATGTCAGAATTCAGAAAAGAATCAGAAACCCTGGTTTTAAAATGCAAGTTTAATATGAATCCTGCCTGTCGCACTTTAGAAAATCTTGGATAGACAGACTGATTTAACAGCAGGCATTTCTGCCTTTATTTTCTTTTTTGTTCCCGTCACATATACAACTATCCAGGTTGCCAATTAAGCATCAAGAAGTGACCATTACTTAGAAAAAAAAAAAATTCTCATTTTTATCTTTTGCTCACATATAAATACTTCTCTAAGAGGACTAAAGTATTAAGCTGTGACTTTGATGCTGAAAATGTTGAGCAGCAAACTATGGCGGTGGGTCTGAAGGGTACTTGAACTGGATGTCTGCCCTACTATGCAAGGAAAGGTTTTATAAATCAGTATTAAATTGCTTTGTTGTTATTATGTGGAAATAATAACTGTGATAGCCATAACTGAGTCCTTATAATCTTCCAAGTGACTACAACTTTAATTAATCTGTGTAATATTCATATGAGGTAGACTCATCCTTCTTTTAAGCAAAGAAACTGTTGCAGGAGCTCAGAAAGGTTAATAGCTGAATGTCTACTGACTTCAGAAATTTTGCTCACAGAGTGCATTTCTAAATGCCTGGTTCTTGATTTGCTGTGGTATTAATGGTCTGTAACTCAGATCAAAGGCAGTGGGAAGTCAGTTACAATGTGCGAAAATGAGGTTGCAGAAATATAAAGCTGAGCACAAAAAAAGCTCGCGGGTGTCAGGAAACTAGTCAATCAGATGTTAAAATGACATAACCAAAACCAAAAGTGAGGTTCAGAGGCATATGAAAGACTCAAGAATTGTCAAGATTTAGCTATTGTCATACACTGTTCTATTACTAATTCTAAAACTAGACAACATTATGCAATCAATCTTTGACAGCCCTGGATGGTGTTTTCTGGTTGTAGTACCTTTTTATTATCAAGAGTTTGGGCTTGCAGAAAAGTGAAATCAAAACATGAAAATTCACAGAGTCATTTGCCAGAGATACCCCCATGCTTATATGACACAACTGTGTAAATTAAGTTCCCTACTGTCGTGGTTTAGGCTTAAATCAGCCAAGCAGTTTGCTACATGGAGAATCGAAAGAATGCAACTCCCACGGGTTGAGATAAGAACAGCACTGCACCAGCTACCAAGAAGGAGAAAAATGACTGCTACTGCTGAACCCATGACACCTACCTACTGGTTTGCAACATGTAATAACAGATGCTGGTGGACAAAAATGAAAATGCATGTAAAAGACTAAAAGTTTCTGGCAATATCCATAATGTGATTTTTGTCTACATTTCAGTAATACAAGGACAATTTTCAAAAATATGTGTTAAGTGGCAAAGGAAGCCCAAACAGCTCTTCTAAAATAGTCCTCTGTGCATTACACTTCCAGTTAAGCAACTTGTTCTTGTCTGCAATGCAAGTGGGAAGAAATACAGCAGTTAATATAATGCTCATAACAGCAGACAGTTAGCATTCCCAGGAACTATACCATACATGCTGGGGAGTTCACTTGGTTTAATTTATAGAGAAAATACCATCCTCTGGATTTCAAGCAGAGAAATGGCAAATGAACTGCCTGAAATTAATAAGGTCAGTGTATATGGTTGCTCATTGATTTGGGAAAAGGGCTGCCTGTTGCGGAGAATATTTTAAATCATGCCGCATTGATATCAGGACTGGAAGAGAAAACTAGAAATCTGTGACAGATTTGAACAGAATAAAGAATGAAAGTAAAACACATTTATGATCACAGATGTCTGAATTAGGTACTGAAATATCTCCCTGAAATACAGGAAACAAACTGGATAAAAATTTAGGTTGTTACTTTATAGAAAGTCCCGGCTTCTGAGGCTGCAGAACAACATGTTACGTGCACTATGGCACTGCTGAAAGATCAAGCATAAGCCAGAGCTCAGGGCAACTTCAGATGACACAAGTAGATGTATTTTTTTAAAGTTCTTATGCTTGGAAATTGCAAGTATTTCCCACAGGATTATCTCCTGTTATTTTCTCTCATTGTCTGGTGTGAAGAACAATGGAATCCCATTACATCTATTGGCTGACTTACCTCTTGTCATCATTGTATTTGAATACTCTCAAAAGTAGGTTGCAAACCTAAAAAATCTGCAAAAGTACAAGCAAAGGATCTGGCTTTCTTTCCTGCCTTATATTGTATTTATGAGGTTGTAAATCAGCTGGCTTCAGTGAAGTGTCTCCTGATTTATAACAGTGTCACTTAGATCAGTATTGTACCCCCAGTCTCCATGTTGTAAAATCAGAATAAAGTCTGCTAAGTGTTTTAGTGGCAAGACAGGTCACTGAGGTTGTAATTATCTCTAACTGGCACTTCACAAGCTGTAACGTTCTTTATGTGCTGCTGAATGGCAACTCAGAAGGGTGCGAATATCTTTTCTATCAAGCAGAAGAGTGAAAAAAAAAAAAACAAAGAACATATTTTAATTCTTGTCCTTTGAACTGATCTTTCACACAGCTCAGTACAAATGGGAACGAGTGTATCAACACCTATGGGAAATGACTTTTGGAAAGTTATTTATCTGTGTGATAACTCATTATATTTTACTCTAACATAAAAGCTCTATAGCTACCAGCACACCCAAACAAACTGCCACTTAACAAATAAATTCATATTCCATCTTCTTCCTGCAATGAACTACCAAGTAACAAATGATGCAGCTTCTCCCTGACAGTACAAGAATGGCTATGTCAACATTTACAGAAAAGACATTTCTCTGTGAACGTGAAATTCTTTTCAGATGCTTCTTCTGAAGTTGTTAAAAGAACATGTTTAAAGGATTATACTGTCCATTGGCACCTGAACAGTCCAGGCTCTTCATATCATGTTCTAGTGCCTCTTCTGAGAAATCAGAAATTTTATTTTCATTTCATCAATCATAGCTTTGTGGTATCTCTAGATACAAGATACTTGCTTTTGTGTTTACTCTAAATATGCTGTCCAGTGGAAAAAGCATTCTGTAAGTAATTTCAAGTAAAGAAAAATCTCAGTTTTTCATAGAAGATGAATTGTTGACTATTAAAGGCACTTTTCTCAAAAGTTTATGATAAACATTCAGAATACTAAGGCTCAGTTCTTCAAAAGGAGATACTTGCCTCCCGTTTAGTGGAAGGAGACCTCAGTTTCAAAGAGCAACGTATATCACAGCTCAGATGACAAACCCTTTCAGACATTACTTTGGAAATAGGCATTTTACTGTCTGAATATCATGCAGGAATGTCCAGCTTGTGATTTTGAAAATAAATCATCTTTCTAATTTTCTGAATAAGAGATATTTTAAATAAAGCATTTGCTGTCTTTATATAGGCAGCAAAAAAAACAATCCATACAAATAAAAGAATGTAAAAGATGCCATGGAATATTTCCCAATACAGTTGAGCTCTGATTTTGGGAAGAAAAATGTTCAATATGCACAACCTTACTTACCTCTTCAGTGATAGTGTAATAGACATTCACTGAAATGCATGGGTCATCTATTGTACTGGTAAACTGGAGTTTTTTCTAGGTTCCAGGTTTTAGTGCTTATTTTTGTTAACAACAAATATCTCTTATTAATTTGGACTTTTATTTCAAAAGGTTACTAGTACTTTCAGCTCTCACTGAGTTTCACCTTTTAATTGGCAAATTTTGAAGTGATCTTAACTGTTAAAATATGTAATCTGAAGTTTTAAATGCACTTTGCTATACAGCTATTTCAGTTTTGACTGTGATGCTTAAAACCAGCTTACAATGAAAATCAGCTTTCTTAGATGACATAATGATGAAGCATTTCACCATTCAGTAAATTTGCAAGAAAAACAGACAGTGACATGTACTGTTCAGAATTGAAGCCATGCAAAATTGGATTTCAAGAAGGAAGAGGACTATGTGCCACTGTGAGAAGCCTTACGCATTTGTGGCTTATTTCAAATGTTGTCTTCACTGAATTGGAAGTATAATTCTATAATACCTCCTCTTAGGGGGTATTTTGAAAAACTTGATGTATTCATGTTAGTATTGTACATATTTTTTCACAATTTTTATTAAATTGTGAATTTGTTGCAGAATTTAATTTGGGCTAATGCTTTTAACTTCATCATATCAACACATAAAATGTGTTAACACCAAGATTTACTTCATTAAAGCAAACATTCAGTTAAAACAGTAAGAAAATTTTCTGAACCACAAAAGAATTTGTGAATTATCTACTTCAAAAAAGTTATTGAAATTATTTTATTTTTTAAAAATACTTAATGAATTTTTGCGCAATTTAATTGTTTACATCACAAAAAAAAAATGATAAAACCAAGATTATATTAAAGACCTGAAATTAAGTTCTGAAAGTTTGGATTTTCTATATACTTCATGTTCCTTCACCTTGTAATTTTGTCAGATAATGCAGTGTATGTGATTCTTGCCCATATAAGTCTGGGATGCTGTACAATATGTATAAATTTGTACTCATTCAGGATAATATAAATTAATGTTAGAATGCTCAATCTGCCTAGATTTCATTCTAAATCTCAGGCCTACAGAAAGTGGTTCCTGCCTTGCCTTTGACAAGCTGAATGCATGTTGAATACAAGTGTATCAGAAGAACAGCACATAACCACTGATTACTCTTCAACCAGAAAATCAGCGTGAGTTAAAAAGAGACCACATTTCAACTTTCCCCTGTGGAAGACATGTTGAGTTGATGTGCATTCATGATTGTGTGTGGGTTTTCAGCTACTTTGATTGTAAAGCATACACCCTTCCAATGAGAAATCAAGAAATGATGAAAGTTAGTGAAAGAGAAGGGAAGCATAAGCCGTGAGAAGGAGAAACAAGTCCCAGAGATGTCCTGGAGATCTCTCAGCAATAGAGAAGACTGTTACCATTCACTTCGCAAGATAATACAGAGATATCAAATTGCTGTAGTTTGAGCAAGTAAGGGCAAGAAAGACCTGGATTGCTGTCTCTGCTTTAAAACTTTAATTATATAAAATACTTGATACTCTTTGAAGCAAGGTTTGAAACCTACATTTTCTTACATCCTAGTTAAGTGTGAGAATGGAACCACCATCTCAGTGAAAATTCTAAAGTGAAAACGGCATTACAGTCAACTAGACAGGGTGTTTCTTTGTACCTTCTAGTACTGAGGTCATCACTGGGAAAAAGCACATGTAAGTATATTTGTTCTAGTAGTAATAAAGAGCTAACTAAGCAAAAAGCTAGGGAAAAACTGTTCATTACAAAGCTGAGACTTCTGATTTTGTAAAGCATGGGAAGACTCAACAAGGGAATATAATCAGAATACATATTGTAAGCAGCAATGTACTATATATGAATACAGCCACATGTTTCAACATTACCGATTATCAGGTGTTCAGTGCCAGTAATCACTCAAATGCATATTTTGCACTAGTTAATTCCTAAATTAAGCTGGAAGTCGGAGCCCTTTCCCTGGTTAGCAATCACAGGAGTTTTCTTCTCTTTTGCTAGAGCACATGAGACAGCAATTTTTATCTCTAGTAATATACTTTCTTAATCTTCTTTCAGAGGGACTATGTTCCTCGAATTGAAGCCAGAGTGATTCAGAGTTAAAAGAATGTGTATAATAGAGATGTGAAATGTTAAAATTCACTCCTTAGGAACATAAAACTTTATTAAAGAGTATGGTCTGGCAGATAGTGTAGAAAAGGGCTGTGAGGGAATTCACTTTTAGTAAATTACCCAGAGCTTCATCAAAATGCAAAGTATAGTTTAAAATAGATATGGTGTAAAACCTTGTGAAGGGTAAAGCTTATTTGGGGTAGAAGATTTTCCCCTGGACATGAGACGGAGATATATTGTGAAGAGACAAAATAAAAGTGGAAATAAGATTTTAAATATGACTCAGTGAAAAACATCTGATACGTTACATGGCTTTTTGTCACCCTCAATTTTCAAGTATCAAGGAAAAAAAAAAGAAAGAAAAGGTAAATCAAACTATAAAGATTAAAACAAAACAAAACAAACAAACAAACAAACACCAAAAAACCTTTCAGTGAAAAATATGTTGTCAAAAGACAGCAAGGTCTGGCTCATGAAAAGTGTTACATCACTTTCTTCCACCACCTTATGCTTTTGTCAGGTAATCCTCAAGTCTTCCCTAACCTTTAGAAGCAAGCAGCAGCTTTAAGCCTTTGCTGTGCTTATTGAGAGTCAGAATGACATGGTGATGCCAACTGCATAGTTTCCTTGTGCCACTTCTTCCCCTGGCTGTCTGGTCCTGCTTAGGCTGTACACACCACGCCAAATTTCAGGACAAGTAGTTTGTCTCCATGCTGTCTATACATTAAGTGATCCTCCAGGAGGTGGCTTCAATAGCTCTCAGTAATGAAATTGTAGCACACTATGGGTCCAGTGGAGGTTCGCAGCATTTTTGCTAAGTGCAGAATGGGGGAGCTGGAGTATGGTCTTGCTCTCTGACAAAGAGCAAAGTGAGAAGGAAGGCAGAAGATAGGACAGGGTCTTGGACTGTAGTGAGTGAAGTGTGGCTGCATGGAGGCTTTTTCACAGTTTACACCTTGTTTATAATCTCCAGTGTTCTCATGTATATATTTTCTGTGATTATTTAGACAAACCAGATTTATCAGTTATTTTTTTTTCAAAGGAGTTAAATCTCATGCAAAAATGATTCTCAAGTAATAGTGATTTCAAAATCTTCTTCTCAAGTATAAGGAGATAAGAACTGTACCATGAGTCTCTGAAGAAGGCTAAGAAAGGAAGCCTGATAGGCTGAAGGAAAATTAAGAGAGTAGCCTTTTATACATTTGCCAATAAAGTTAAACTGTTACCACACTGAAGATCTTTCTTGGTGAGCCTATTTTTTTCTGCTCCTATTTTTTAATTCATCTGCACTTTACCATGAAAATAATTTTCAGTGATACTGTATTAATAGAACCTATATGTACCCAGCTGTATGAGACAGCTAGTGTTTTAGACAGCTGAGATGGACTCCATTTTTGGCAAAATCACCAATGCAGTAAAATGCATTTATTTAGGCAGGGGCAAGCTATTGGTGAGCTGTATCAAAGCCCAGTTAAATTTTTCACACTAAAATCCTTAGTGTGCCAGTGGAAACAGGACAGACCCTGCTATTCCAATGTATGAAGCTGAAAATCAGGGTGCCTGAATCAGGTTTTGGCAGTTGGTATAGTACTAATCAAATTAAATTCCATGGGTTTTGGGCAAGCAGAAGAGCACATTATTTGAGCATATTATTCTCTTAAATCTGGAGTTCTGTTATATAGTTTGTGTTTGAAAAGAATCGTAGTGGGTACATCCTAGTGGACACATGCATATACATACAGCTATTTGTTTAATTGCTGATATTTATTAGTTGCTTAGGGATCAAATAAAGGCACACATGGAAGGAGAAAGGATTTCTTTTATCAGAGACAGAAATCTCTATGTTACTGTGGTCTTTACCTGCATTTCTGTAGGCATACAATCATAAACTTTCGATGCACCTCTGAAGCTTTAAATCTGGAAACAGGGGTTGGTTATGTAAATCTCTTGCACAAGACTTCTGACCATTAGAAATTTTAAATTACAAATTCATTCTGGTAGTATTGCTCTCTGTTCCTAATTATCTTTGATTTTAGGGAGACTTCTGAAATCCCGATAGGTATCAGTCTTTATTTTTAATCATTAAATACTTCTTAAAAGCCAAAGAATTATTACGGTTGCAGTACTGAATGAAGCAATATATATTTGCATTTAAAAAATGAATTTGTGTTTCCAAACCAGAATATTCTCGTATTCAGTGAAGTGTTTGAAACATGAATTCATGCTTATGAGACAGAGACTTTTATTATTATCACTAGTTTTGCATAAGGAATTAAACATGAAACATCAGGTTGACTTCCTGAGAAAATAACCTGAAGTGAGAACTTCACAGTCCCCAGATAATTTGATTATATTAGTGTGCATGCAAAGAAACAGGAATTGTTAGCATAAACATGACAGGACACTAGAAGAGCTGTAAAATTTCCATTCAATATGCTAATTTAAATACTGAAAAAATTACTGTTCTTTACTAAAGCAGAAATTAGAAGACAATTTTTGTACTTTTTATTTCTTCAAAACACATGTACCTGCTATGACATCAAAAATAATTTTCTGTTAAAAATAAACTGCTTTTTCCCTCCGTTAGGACACTTAACAGAGCACCCCCAGAAGAGGATCCACACCCCACTGCTCCCAAAGAGGGTACGACACATGAAAGGCAACCATGAACCTGTACCTGTAGTACCACTTAATTGTCTGTTTGGCATTGCAGGAGTATTTCAAAAAGGAGCAAGGCAATTTCAGATAAGGTAGCAGACATAACTGATGTCGCTTTCTCTCCCTCCCCCTGGTATGTAGGTGTTGAGGATATGTGCAGTACTGGACGGCAACAAGTAATTAAAAGTGATCAGAAGAATGAAATAGTCCTAGCATTGTAATATTGGGAATCAAAATAATGCATTTTTTGAAAGATTATTTTTTATTAATGTATTTTTTAGTAATAATACATTTCTTCCTATATTTGGCTTCTTTTCAACCAATCCAGAGCCTTGTACTTATAACTGAGCACATCTGCCTGCATCACTGGATTAGCCACTCTGATATTGCTTTTCAAGAATACCCGAATGATTTCCAGCACAGTCTCTGCAAAGGTTGATGGCTATTGCCTTCTATTGCTATGTTTTCACTGTTCTGTTGGTCTGCACATTGAGGATATTTGTTGTTTAATAATCTGAATTTAGAACCTGTGTTGCCAAGTTTAGTTTTTCATCCACAGCAGGGAATAATACAGTGGAGCAAATGCATGCTGGATCTCACGCTGCTATGGAATCTGACTACTGTTCACACACTGCAGGCATTTAAATTCTTCCCACAGGTCATTAGAAACAGCCATAAGGACTAGTTTTTATGGATACCTTTGAAAAGACATTTATATACGATAAATTGTACATGTGATTTGAAAAGCACAGATTTGCAGCTTCCTCCCATGTATTCTTAGCCCATGTTATTAACTACTTATGCAGTAAGCATGCACCACAAGGTAATGGGCATAAGGGTGATGCAAGGCTTTCAATAACTTTGCCTAAACAGAAAGTATTGCAAGCTGTACATACACGTTCCTCAGCAAGAACTCAATACTGCAGTTTCCAATGAAGTAACTCTTGTGGTTAATAGTGGCAATAGACTATTTCAAAGTACTCTGTGCCCTACAATGTGTGAGACAGCTCTTTCCTAACGCCACTGCTGCTTGAACTTTAGCTAACTTACTGGTATTTGGCTCCTGCTCCTTGTAGCCTGAACCAGCCAGTCAGTCCTCTCCAGAATTGAGTCCAGCAGCTACATTTCCGGTCCAGTCAAGTCATTCTTCCAGCTCTTGGACAACAGACTGCGACAATATCTTCTCTAGCTTATCCTTCCTGAGGACAGTATACTAACCTAAAGCTACCCAGTCTCAACTTATCTTTCTTGCTTGTTTTTGAAGTGCTGACAGCCCTCTGCAGTTAAGTTCTCAAAGGCCCCACAAGCCTTTGTCATGGAAATAATAGGTCTCTTATCAGTGAAAAAATGTCACTCCACATGATCTTCTGGTTGCTTTTTTTCCCTGGAAGTGTGAAATGAGAGAAGGACAGGGAAGATCCCAGAAGCCTCATGCTGCATATGATAGTGCTGAAAATCTGTAGAGATGATTAGCACTTTGGAAAGGAATAGAAAGGTGGGCAGAAAAAGAAAGGGATCTATACTGTCTTAGAGTGTTTCATCATTTATTGCAAGCATAAATAATAATTCAGATTTTCTATGAAGTTCTTTCTCAATCAACTGATTGCAGGTATTCAAAATCTGGATTAGTGGTGGCAGCTTGGAGCTGCTGTATTTTCTTAAATTGTTCAAGTTTCCACTGAGATTTATTTCTTCTAAAGAGTAAAATGAAACTAGATTGTACTTCCAAATGTTACTTTCCCTTTGTTACAACACAAATCTTTAAAGCAAGTGGTATTTATTAATGGTTTTCTTGAAAATGAAAATAGGTTTCAACCTTCTTGTGGATATGTTCTGTAATTAAAAATAACTACATGCTAAGGATCTACCAACGACAAAATTTGAAGTTTTGTGTAAATAAGCCAAAAATAAAGAGTGTTGATTCTTGTTTCTCATAGAAGCGTTCCAAGCATTTAATCCTGCTAGCTCTCAGGTCATATTTTATAATGTCAGATGACAGCTAATGAAATTCATGATTCCTAAGGGGAAAAAAGGCTGAAGAAAAGAGCATGTTTCTTTTTCATTGATGAAGGTTTATTTCAATTTTGAGTTTACAAAACTTTTCTATCTTCCATAGAAAACTTTATTTCCTAGTGTGTTTCCTGTTTAATGTGCTATGGGAAAGAGATCATTTACATTTAAAACAGATTGTCAAGTATTTTTCCATTGAAAATATAAACTCTTCAGAGAAAATAAAAGAAACTCATGCAGTTTTTAACAAAGCCCAAACCATTTTCACTGAGATCCTACATAGTTTACGTTGAATTTCCTCCAAAATGGTCTTTTTTGCATCAAGGTTGAATTAATCAAAGTTAAAAATTTGGTCTGAAAAGCCTTTTAACCCGGTATTTTAATTTTATCTTTACTATTGTTTGCCTGCTTCACCTAGATAATCTATGCTAATTGTCTTAAAAGTAGATGGTCCTCATATTTTTTTAATTAATTTTGTATTCTCAGAATCATAGCTACTTTGGATTCTACATAGATATTCTTTTGCCTCATTCAAAGCCATACATCCAAGCCACATGAAAAAGCTTTGACAGGAAGACCAATAAAATGCATTTTAAACTGTAAAGGTAGCAGTAGTTAGTACCCTTTTTTTCCTCCGGGAGCATCTGCTAGAAGCCAAAATTTATAGCTTGTTCCCATAGTGCACATCAAAGAAATACAATGGTCAAGCAGCAAGTTTTTAAGACTTCTGAAGGCTGGTGATAGTATCTTCTGTTATACCCTTGGATACCCTGTTGCTGGATGCCTACAGATACCAGGACAGAATCAAGGGAAGTTATGCCAATATTTTTAAAAAGAAAACGGATAAGAACCACAACAGGATTGTCAGAACAGCGGAACAGAACTGCAGGTTTACTTATAGGAAGGCAGAAAACTTGACACTGCAAGCACGGTATTCATTTGAATAGAAGCAATGGAATTACCAGGTTAAACCCATTTCTTTTGTCTCTCCTAAACAAAATTACATGTCAGAGCATGTGAAGTGGTTTTGTCTTCCCCTAGGAACATGGTGTGAGCAGAAACTTTTAATATTTGTATGTTTTTCCTTATGAAAATCCAGGAACAAAGGATTTCATCACTCTAAAGGTTACATAGAATTTCACAATAGGTTTAGTTGATTTGAATAGCCTCTTGGCATGTTGATTTATGCTATAAGAGTGGCCAAGGTTTTTAACAGTTTAAACAGGATAATGGAGTAGAGAAAGCATGCTGAGCAAAATGCATTTCACAATTTAAGGACTTAAAATGTCTGAATTAAACTAAACTGACATGTACTCATTCTTAGAAAATTTGCTGTAATTATATCTGGAAATTCTGTAACAAGACTGAGGTCACCTGCCAGCTGATCTGAGGGGATACTAGTTCCTGTTACAGGAAGTACTTTTCAGGCTGTGGGACACATACCTAGAGATTAAGCAAATGGTGCAATATCTCAGCTAGTATAAAAGTATTTCAGAATTAAGGCCATTTCAGCTTTGACTAAACTTTGCTGAAGATATAATTAGATATATATATATATATATAAAAAAGCAAAACCCCATCTCACCTTAAATAACATAAAAATATATTACTGAATTAATCTAGAATTGGTACAGTAAGATGGTGTAATCATGCACTAATTGTGCTTGTTTGTATATTCCTATAATGAAGTCAATCATTTAAATGTCTGAGGTCTCAGAATTCTGAGAGAAGAATTATTTGTTTAGTGGATAAATAGATACAGCTATAAAAAAATCAATTCATTTGTATTTTAACAAGCATAGTATTGCCCTTAGGCTTATAAAAATTTGTGAAGTTCAGTAAAGCTCGATTAAATCTGGGTCGCCCAGAGAGTTATTTCACTTGGTAGTATCATCTCAGTTCCTCTGTTAATATTATTCTTCTCCTCTGCTGCTTTCTTTTCCAAAGAAAGGTGGTGATCTCCAAAATTCTTTTTTCAGCAAACACCCCATAAGGATTTCAGATATGGTGTAACAAGATGCTTCACTAATCTGTTCTGATGCACTGGGACCTTCTAACGTTAATAATCTAGGGGTTAACCCAAAATACTGAGGGAGAACTTTCTTCAAGTAATGGGCTGGAATTTCTGTGGATTCTCAATATGATCCATGTTTGCAATTTTTTTACTTGTGTATGACTCACAGGTGAGTCAAAGCTTTATGAGCTATATGATAATCCTGCACATGCTACCTATGCATGGATGGCTTCTCTTCCTAAGATCTCTGGCTGTTTCAGTGGAAGCAGAGATCCATTAGCATTTAGCAGACTTGATTTATTCTTCTGTAATCCTTACAGTTCTACTTCTAAGTTGCTTTAGTTTTTGAGCATGTGAGCTGTAAATTGCTGAGAGTTTGCATATGATGCAGGATTTAGCAGTAAGGACATGGAAGAAGCTACTTATGTTTGACATTTCCAATATTAGACACCTAACTCCACAGTGATATGAAATATATGGCCTGTTGAACAGCTGCTGTTCTATCTGACATCAATTGACATTATGGGTGAAAAAGAGATTAAGATATTGGAATGTCTAAAAATAGAGGGGAGGAATAATAAGTGAAGGTGCATTTTTAGCTGGTATAAAAAATTTTCGTTAGGACTAGTAAAATAAAAAATAATTTTTTTTTTTTTTTTCAATAATAAGTTGGATTAATATCAGCCTGTATGGGGCTCTGAGCAACCAGGTCCAGTACAAGGTGCCTCTGCCTATTGTAGGGAGGTTGGTGCTACATGATTTTTAAGGTCCCTTCAAAGTCAAACCATTCCATGATTCCCTGTTTTTCAATTTAACAGATATTTTTATGAAGATACATCTCTCCTGACTTTAATCTCTAAGCAAGCCTGTCTGACAGGACACATATATTAGGCTAACCTGCTATATGAAGACTTTGGTACTGTGCTGCCAATAGGAGAGGTAAAGTTTTATAAATGAATAGTGACATATGAATGAATTCCAAATCCCAAGACTTAAGGCATGAGTCTTGACAAGCCTGGAAACAGATGAAACCTCAAATTTTAAAATATTAGTAGTAAAATATCACTATGGAACCTCTTGGAAATTTCATATTTCTGTTTTCACAGCCTTTCTTTTTTTCTTTTTTCTTTTTTTTTTCCTTTTTATGTGTGCATGTAGATAAGACATTCCTCATGGTATCCACAGTCTTCTATTTAATGCAATTAATGGGTTCCTCTTAACCAGCAAGGAAACCAGGACAGCTTCAATTGGAGCCTGCTATAGGATATGAGTGTTGCCCTACTGGGGATATCAGCCCTCCCTTCCAGGAGAGCCCCATTTACCGGAAGATATTACAAGTAGCACGCATCATGAGTAAGTACCCTACAGACATGGAAGGCTTTGTTCTATGGATGAAGTGTTTTATTTAGTTTATTCATGCAAGCAAGCTAACATTTGGTTCAAGATGAATCTGAGTCACATATCTCTGCTTGCTGATAAAACATCAAACCTGTTCTAACAAACTCTCCTATTGACCAGTGTCAGAGACTAGTGTGGTTGCCCTTACCCTCTGTGACTGAGTGATTAAGGAGGAAAGTTTGCACAAATCCATTAGGGCATGAATGAGCATCCTTGCAGGAAAGAATGAGTCTGATAAGACTTTCCTGCAGTCTCTGTTAAAAACTCATTTACTTGGGTAAGATGCCATGGTTTATATTGTTGCCTCTTTGTCAGATATTTAGATGCCTAAAACGACGCATTCAAGTTGGATTATAACTGCTCTCTTTAGAGATTTCAGAGTACACAAAGTGTGGAACCAGGGGAATCCAGCAGAGCTGAATGGCCAGTATGTTGCTGTATATCTTTAACTCCATTGTGAACATCTCTTCTAGTGCTCTGAAAGTTAAGAAGTATATCTATATGTGTGTCTGTGTACCTAGTATATTTTTCTCCTTTTGCTATGACTGCATATGTCTTATTTAGAGAAATATTTTTTTTCTTGTTTTGTGCTTTACCAATTGCCACAAATACATACCATTTTTCTACTTTATGTTTCTGAACAGCAAGCAGAGCTGGAAAGGACTTCACACTGTGACACACTTTCAAAACAATTTAGCTACTTTGAATGTAAATTTGATAAGTGCAAGGAGTACTGACATAGCTGCCATACAGCTTGCAAAGCCTTAAGCAGGTGCAAATGAATTAACTTTGTCCTGAGAACTTACACCTGGTGGAGAGCTCTTCTTGCAGCCAGCCTGCCTGAGATAGAGAAGCTCCCTTCTAAGCTGAGACAAATGCTTGTGATGTGTTATTACAGCAAAGTTCTACTGCAGGACCCACTTAATGCTGATGAGCAAATGTAGACCCACTAACTGATGGGTTGGAAATCTAAGTCTACTAAAGACAAGTTCTGCAACTCTTGAAAGAAAATTATTTGCAGAAAAAATATATTGCATTGAAAAATTTGCTGATGTCTCTGATGTGTTAGAAATACGTATATTTTCATGATGTCATTTGGTTTGTTAATACTGAGAAATGCAAGGCAGTGCCTTGAGTACTTCATTCCGGATGGAGAAAATAAACAGCTTGAATTTTAAAAGTCCATACTTCTAGATGTATTTGCCAGCTAGGTCTGACTTAGCTTTAAACTTTTTACTTTAAATGTGTTCTTTTCTACTGACAGGTTCCAAAGTATCTTCCTATTTCCCCTCCTGTTTTCCATTTTCTCCTTTCCTCTGTTATTTGCCAGTCACTGTTTACTGTGTTTCCCTCTAATATCTCCTTTATTATTATTTTTTGGCACCTATCTCTCATTCTTCATCTCCTCTAATGTGGGTTTGTTTATGCTTTCAAAGGAAAGCTTATGAACAGTTGCTCCTCCCTTACACACGCACACACACGCACACACACACACACACACAAGCACACACTCAAATCCACTGGGTACTAAGCTTGCTGCAGCTCCTCCACTGCTGTTCTTCTTTGTCTAATAGAATATTGGCTTCTTTTTATTCTTTTTTTTCCCCTACTCAGCTCCCTGTACAGAAATCAATGTTCTGCTACACTGACCGGAGTGACAGTAATGCAGGAAACGCCAGCCCAACAACAGGATGCACAATGAACTGTTCTCCAAAAATTCCTCTCTGCTAAAAAACAAGGAGGAGGAAGTCACACTTTGTTTTCTCCATGGACAAAGCAATTCCTTTTTTTTATTAATGATTCCCCTGCCTCCTGCTCCCCCACACACCCACCTCCTAAATCCAGAAGTAAACATCTCAGGTTTACAGGATACTAGTTCAAACAAAAGGTTTTAAAGCAGTTCCTTCTTTACTATACCGTAATCTGATAGAAGAGCCCAAAACATAAATGCTTCTGCTCTCTTAAAGGCAAAGGAAGGCTATTACTGTGGCCAGCAAAGTCTTTTGGGAGATTAGTGTTTCTTTCCCCAGATTAGGAGACATTAAAGAAAAATTTCTTGAATCCCTGACAGTATTTCCCTGAGTTAATCTCCTCTGGTAGATGTTGGGATTTGCGATGTTTAACAATGGCAGTCACTGCTGGCTATGCCACACAATAGGATATGTTGTGAAACAGCACATACGTTGATCATTTAGAAGAATATTATGCTCCAGTGCTGGAAAAGGTGGATGTCAATGGGTTTGTTTTTAGCACATCAGAGCTGAGGGATGACATACAGATGTTGGGTCTTCTTCAAGTTAATTCAACATATTTCTCTTTACAAATTAGTACCTGATTTGGGGGGATTTTGGTGGGGTTTTTTTGTGTTTTTTTTTTTTTTTTTTTTTTTTT
>JANRGW010010179.1:26609-42518 GCA_024733675.1 Psilopsiagon aymara
TTTCCTGCCCTACACCCACCCCCCCCCAGTAAATAAATAAATAAATAAATAGTAAAATCTGTTTCTGGACTGTTTGTATTGATACTGAATATCTGAGATTTTTTTGTTTCATTTTTCATGCTGAAATATGGTTGATTTTGTTTCCTGATGGGGTGAATGCCACTAGTAGCCTCAGACTCACTGCTGAAGTAAGTAGTTGACATTCCACTGAGGAAACCAGTCAGGAGCCTGTGTAAACAGTTACAGAGTTTGACCTGCAAACTGAAGTTAATCAGAGCCTACTGGATTTCCAAATGGGTTTTATTAGAAAATTGGCTATGACATTGGGATTGGTAAAGTGAAATTTTGTTTTGCTTACTGAAGTGGTTCAACTAATCCTCCACAAAACTAGTGTTTCACACTTGGTTTTTCTCTCCTAGCTTTTCCACAAATATATTTGATTTGAGAGAATGAAAGATAGAGGAAAAAGGAGACACAACAGCTAAAAGAGAACTCATTTAAGGCACAGAAATGTTAGACAGCTACCTGGGTTGCATTTTTGCTAATGTGACTCACTTAAGTATTTAAAAGTGATCTGTTCCATGGAAATATGAAAATAATAATCTGAAAAATAATCTGAAAATACTTCTCAGAGTTTCACTTTTTCTTGGAATTATATTTGCTGGATTAGTACTTCACTATAGAAAAGAACAGAGTTTCACTTGTACCAGGGAAAGTATAGAAATTAATGATGATTTTAGTTGCCTTCAGAATTATTCTATATTGTTTGTGACCATAAATGTAAGCTTGAATATTTTGGGTATTTCCCCAATCTTATTCTTGTGTTTGAAAAATACTTGGTGTTGCAATGCTAAGCAATAAAGCACTTTTCATTTTCAAGGCATTAAACAAAGAATGACTAATTACATTAGCTGTTTGGCACCAGCACAATACAGCTTTCATCCTTCATTCAATTAGAGCTCGCTTTGAATTTGTGAGGTCAGATTGCATCCCAGTTAAGTGTTATGACCCAAATTGTGTCCAATCCATATTTCTACAATTACTGAAGTAACACTAAGAACTTTTGACAAATGAGGTACGTTTCATTAGGTCTGTTTAGCAGACAGGGAAAGACAACAGGAAGTAACTTCAAAGCAAGTTGTAAAATCTGTCGTTAGTCCCTATGAAGCTTGAATTTGTAAGCTTTTTGGTATGAGAAAAGCAAAAATCGAAAGAACGTGTCTCAGCTCCCTTGTTCAAGTACATTCCTTGTCTTGCTTGAAAGGAGGAGGTACCACAAACTTATGTACCCTAATTTGGCACAAGTGACATAAGCGTGACCCTGGACATTAGAAAGGGAGCACTCTCTTATTCTCTGCTCACAGATGCACACGCAGATGTACATACTTTCCATACCGGTGGAAAAACTCCAATGGATAATACAAGGAACAGGCATCCTCATTTTAGCAGAGGACTAGTAAATTATTTAGTAATCCCAACTAAAAAAAACTCATGAAGACCTACTTCCTATAGTCCATTTATGACAACAGTCCCACTTCAACAGTTACCCAATTTGCAGTCAGCCCATCTCTTTATCCCAGTTCCTGTATCTCATGCATTAAACCTACATGAGTCTGCCTGCTGGTGTAAGGACTTTCAGGTCCCAGTGAGAAATGAACCTGCCTAAAATCAAGATCGAAAACTTCTTTTTCGGCTCAGATTCAGAACTCATCTCTGTGCAGCTGGTAGCAGGCCCAGATGCAGGTGGCCTCATGTCTAGTTTTTCTGTTGTCTGCCCCGGCAGGGAGAGTAGCAGGGATAAAATGAACAGTATTGTAGTGTAGCAACCAGTGTGCTAAAAGTTATTAACCTGTAACAGGGATCTAGTTTTTATGCTTGGAGCGTGTGCCTGCTTGTAATGCCTAAGGAGCTATTGAGCCTGTGCCAACACTGGTTGCTTATGGGGACCGCCAGGGGTGAGGGAGGCGCA
The DNA here is from genome assembly GCA_024733675.1 of Psilopsiagon aymara. Classification (NCBI taxonomy): domain Eukaryota; kingdom Metazoa; phylum Chordata; class Aves; order Psittaciformes; family Psittacidae; genus Psilopsiagon; species Psilopsiagon aymara. Next base: position 28,579 of record JANRGW010010179.1, read on the forward strand.
GAAGTCGCTGCGGGGCGCGGCCAGCGACTTGCTGCGGTGCCGGTGCTCATCCACCGTGGGGACGCAGGGGGGACAGAGGGGATGGTCGCCGGACGCTTTTCTGTTCCCTCTTCGTTATGTCCCCAATCCCCCGCGCGATGGCAGCATTTCTGAGCTATCCCTTCGGCGCTGATGAGGAAGGAGAGCGCCAGGACCGCGACGGGGACAGGGTGGCAGGGGACAGCGGACAGGGAGCCAAGGCACTCCACTGGGGCTCGGGGCTCGGCTCCTTGCTTGGGCGAGAAACGTGAAAAGCAGCGGCTACGGCGGGTCCTCGCTCAAGGACGAAATGCTTGACTTTTCTCAGCCGTGGCAGCCCACCGGGGAGGATGTTTGCCTTCTGGGGTGTTTCGGGCATGGGGAACGTAACGCGAATATACCCCGGTATCTCCCGAGAGAGCACAGGTGTGCTGCCGCAGTCCCTGTCTGAAGCGACTGCTGCCTGCGGACAGGGCGGAGGGTCCGGCTCAGCTTTTCTGAAATTGGCCTGTTCCCAAACACAACTTGTCACTCTGTCAAAGATGGCAATTGAAGAGTGAAAGTGGGAGCTCAGCGTGTTGCAGGGTGGTGACCTTCCTAGAACTGTTCTGGGACCTTCAAATGCAAGTTAAAGTTGAGAAAGGTGCATGGTTTTTCTGGCCTATTCAGCATCTCTAGGCATGTGGTTCTCTGAGGACACTTTCAGACCTCCAGTTATGAAGAGGAGAGCCAGAAGCATCTCTGACAGTGATCACTTCCCAATTAGTCCGTTGTTTCTTTTCAAATCAGAAATGCATAGATATTTTTTAAGAAGTGATCTATGTTTTTTTCTATTTGTTTCTCCCCAAGTTTGCAAGACCAAATTTATCTTTACTGGGTTGATGTACAGGGCTTTCGTGATACTGAAGTAATTTATGAAGATGGAACTGGACTAAAGTCTTTTATACAAGTCTTGAAGAGTGGTGTAACTGTCTTGTGCTGGAGTGTAACTTTATGATGTGCAATAAAATACTCCATAACTTATTTGATAGAGTGGAAAAATAAATTTTCTTCAGCATCACCTTTATGTTGCCACAATGTACCTTTCTGTATATTATCTGACTTCTTATGCCTCACAGTCAGCTAGGGACTATTTTTATATGGCTCTACTGATACTTCCAACATGGTTGGAGCTACAGGTTGCAAGTAGTAAATTATTGTTATAAAGGCTAAGCTTAGAAAACATCAGGGAAGCTAGATATCCTGCCAAAAGACCTTATGTTTGTCTAAAAGTAACCTCCATGAAGAAAATTGGCTATCTGTCAAAAAAATGTGGTTTTAGGGATATGCATATAAGCTTTTGCTAGTGGTTTGATTTGGAGATTTAAATTTTAAAATAAAATTCAAAGCAGCAAAAACAAAGGCTTGACACAGGCAGCAGTTACACAATGGATTTAGATAGCCCAAATCTTGTTTTTTCAATGAAACCCTGAAGTTTTCAACTTATCCTTAATGGGACTGAGTACTGTGGAAATGTGTTAGGGAGAAGTAGTGAGTTATTTTGCCTTTTGTATCAGACCATATATTTTTTATATATATATATATTCACCAATGTAAAGATTGGAACCAGGGCATGAGTACCAGAACCACCAATCTGTTGTCATTCATTTATTTTTTATTTTAACAAATAAAAGGCCTGTTGAGTATTTTGGACCTCCACAGCAAATAATACATTTTATAGTCCTTTATCTCTTCAGAAGACAGACAATTAAAAAGAGAAAATGAATCATGTGAGTGTGGGGGTGGCACATCAGAATATTTTATAAAGTAAGCCATAAAAATGATGTCCCTCTAGTCTAAACATCTATTTGTCTTAAAGTTGGTCATAAGCACATACTTCATATATAACCTGTAAAGGTCTTTGTTACAGGAAAACATTTCCGTTCTCCACTCTTCAAAGCAATCTGTTAAGGCCTATCTTTTTAGCCTACCCAAGCACTGCAAGGGTAACAGCATAAGGGTGTATGAATTGTACTTCATAGCAGCAGGACTGAGGTTTTAAAGGCAATGGCGTTTGACAAGCTGCAAAGGTGGCATTAACAGTAGCTGTGCAAAGTGCTACCGTGTGCTAGATTATTTAGAATTTATTATTTAGAATGTGTCCCAGGTATATGTGTCCTGCTTCAGAGTGAAGCTGCAAGCTGCGTCTAAGTTCAGTGACATTAGCTATTTCTCGTGAGCTAAAGAGGATTCTGAGCTAGGAAATGGCAGTCTTAAGGTGTAGTATGTTGTCAAGGCCATTCAAAGTTTGAACTTGTTAGGTGTCACTTTTGTGTGCTGTGGAGTTGAAAGGCAGAACAGCATCTGCTGTTACATGAAGGAGCTTTAGTTTGCCATCAAATCTTAAATGAATACCAATTTTAGTCCTTTGAGCAGCAGAATCCTTTTGAACTTCTGTTGGATACAGGGATTGCAGGGATCAGTCAGACTACTGCAGGCAGGATGTGTTCATTCAGTAGCAGCAGCTTTGGCACGAAAAGAGGATTGTTAGAGCCTATTTTCCTTTTAGCAGCAGGAGTAAGTACTGTAAAGAAACAGGACTCAGTGAGATTGCATGATGCATAAACAGTGTGTAATCCTCTGAATGTGCAGGGAATTATATACGAATGAGGAACAAGAACAAAAATCCAGTTGTCACTGTTGCACATGCCTGGGGTTGAATATCCAAGTTTGAATTGCTGGTCATGGATGCCTTTGTCTTCAGAAGGGAACTCTGAAACCATATAGCACTTTCTAGTTCCTCCTTTGGGATTTCATCAGAGAAGTCCAGAAAGCAAATGGAGCTATATTCAGTGGTTACAGATCCACAGTTTTCTATTTTGTAAATCGGATAAAATGCATTCCTTTTACCATTAACAGAATTGTCTCAGAGAAAAAGTATTTATTGAATAGGTTTCTATAAACAATCATGGAATAAAACCTTTGGCTAGAAGGGCAAGGGAATGGAAAGAAAAATCTGATATGCACTTTCCTGGAAGCTGCAGTACCGAATACCAAATGGCATGCAATCAGAAGGTGGTAAGCAATCAGATCTATTGCAGAGACCTGATTATAACAATATTCTCTTTTTGCCCTCCTTCCATAGGAATGGTGGTATATTCACAAAGAAAGCAAACAAGTTGTATAAAATATCAAGGATCATATTCATTACTTTTTCCTAGATTTTTTTTTTGTTTGTTTTGTTTTTATTTTCATGGACATGCTTTTGACAAAATCAAAAGCTATAATAAAGGGATTAAAAGATGTCTGCATACCAGCATGCATGCATACACATGCATGCATACATCCATACTATATCTTGGGTTGCAAATTTCTATTAATTATTTTGAGGAAATAAATTAAACATAGAAGCAGAAACTGAAAGATCAGTAGCAGAAGGGTTTTGACAAACATAATACCTGCAGCTGCATTTCTCTTCCTAAGAGAGATTTGATTTGACATCCGCTCATGTTAGCATTTGGAAGAGAATAAGGCTTGGCATATGCTACTATGTATTTTCCTCCTACTGATGACAGAAGTGGCAGGCACCCTGCTATACCTTTTAAATTGTTCCCTTATTGCACAAATTAAAAGAGAAATATTTAAACATACTTCAGAGGTAAATTTATAACAATTAGTTTCTCATTTTAAAGTCTCAGTTGTTTCCTATTGTTTGAAATCTATAAAAATACAAATTGCAAGAGACCAGTAAACCCAATTTCCTAAAAAAAAAACAAAACCACAAAACAAAATAAACCAAAAAGTAGCCAGTGCCTAGGAGAGTACATAATATCTCTGCCTTTTCTTTCTCAGGATATCAGAGAAGGAACCACCTCAGACCACCTCAGCTACATGCTAAAAGATAAACTTCAACATTCAGGAATTGTTGAAAATCAAAGTTTTATTCCAGTTATTATCCCCATACCTATAAGATGCTGATGGCTTCAGCTGTAGAGGCTGTTTAGGTTATACAGACATATTAAGTGGATGTCAGTGACATTGTCTAGCAGCAGGCAGCAGAGCAAGATGCAGCAACTGAGGCTGTTCAGACCCAGTCAGAAAATAGGGTGTGTTTTTCTAACAGTGAGGGGCAGTTATTTGTCAGCCATGCAGAGCTATGCAGAGGTCCCCATCACTGAACTCCAAACCAAGCCTGCTTATCTCTTGAAATAATGCTCAGCAAGAGATTTTAGGGCTTAGTACACGATTGATGTAGAGATTCCTGTGGTCTTTGTTGCAGGTCAGATGAGCTTATATAACTGTCGTGTCTTGTCCTTTGCCCCATGAATCTTTTTATCAGCTAAACACAGGGGTTACTTATATACATCTGACAAAGATTTCCTCACATTCTCCTTTCTGCAATTCAAAGTTGTACTCCAGTTTATCAGTATTTGGTCATGTGAAACAGGAATGTATGCCACCTGGCTTTTAAGCAGCAACAAATGGTGCACATGAGAAGATGGCATGCTTTCCATTTGTAATTTAGCTTAGCTGTGGAAAGTTGTGTCAAACCTCAGGCAATGTAAAACAAGCTACTGTGTTACAGTGGCTAAGTAGACTGAACCCCTTTATCAGAGCAGTCACAGTTCATCAGTACTCACCTGGATGAGTGACTCCAGATTTGCTGTAGACCTATTTTGCCTACAGAATTCTTAGACAAAAATTCCCACTCTGAGTGCAGGAACCGATTCATGTGTTTCAGGGAAAGAAGAGCATAATGTTTTGTAACATATTCTGAGTTCTTTTCTAAAAAAGAGTATACTGAGCTTGAATTATTTAATGCACTATTATTTTTATTATTTAAAAAATACACTTTATAAAGTGCAACAATGACATTATAAAGAACAATCAGCTGCAGCTAAATAAAATTGAGGAACCTGGTTTTAGAGCTGGTTGAAAATTCACATGTTGACTTCAAGGAACTTTGGATCTGCATAATTTGATTTTTCAGCATTTAGTGTAATTTGACCTGCCGAAGAATGCCAGCATGGAACATACGAGGAAAGAATGTAAAAAAATTTCTGATAGTTGACTACTCAAATCACCTTAGATAATGACTAGGGGAATGCAACAGACTAAGCAAGGAATAGTCAAATGCTCATGAAAATGTGCAGAATATTTTGCAAAGGTCTAAGTGCCTCCACAAAGGAGAAGAAAGAGACAACAGTAGTTGACTACATGTCAGGCATTTAACATGCAGAGTCATGGAGCTAAGCTTTTCTGTGATGACCTCAGCTGTCACTACAGTGATGGAAAACTCTCTATTTGAGTAGACAGAAAGAGGAAAAAATTTAAGAGGTGCAACAGTCCCGTTACCATACTAAGTACTCAAGCTTAGTCATGCTCAGGCTTGAAGACTCGGATATCAGAATTTTTCTACGAAGATTTAATCTGTTTTCACTAAGACCAGGCATTTGTCATTAATGTTGTTTGACCTAGGAGATTATCTGCACTCTTAAATTTCTCTCTTTGTTTGGACACTAGTTTTGCCACTTTTATTTCATTCAGAATGAGCAGTAACTTGTGATTTCCAGCTCTTAATGTGACAGATAACAAGGACAATGGAAAGCACTCAGTGACAGATGCAACCTTGTTACGTCTGCAGGTGCAAACATATTTTCAGTTTGGCATGCTAAAGGGTGTCAGTTCAGAGCCTTAGGTGGTTTGGAGCATATGTTGCTGCTGAAAATAAGAAATAAAGTATATTTTGAAGACAGTTGTCCAGGCATGTGTGTGTAGAGCATTTAACTCTCTGAACACTGGGATGAAATGTCTAGACTGAGTCAAACTAATGAAATGCCTCTGATGGTAAAAATAAGCGTGCTAGAAGTCCTCTTGTGAGCAAAATGCATTAGTGCTCTTGTACACTGCTATGGCGCTTAATGTTTCTGTTACAGTTTCCTTAGAAGAAAATTGCCCTTGATATCACAATGATATTTCAACACTTTTTTTGCACCCAGACCATTATTATTAAGTATTTTTTTCTTTATTAATAGTTGATGCCTCTGTTTTAAGGCTTCAATTTGAAAATATCTTTCAAATCTACTTTATTAGATTTTGAGTAAATGTTCTCCAAATCTCCTTAGCATTTTGTTAAAAATGAATGTCATATATCTTTTGATAAAACCTACAGAGCTAAGTGCCTAATAAAATACTACACGACTAAAATGACTATTAATATTTTAGCATTATGCTGAAGTATGAGCGTTCTCCCAGCAAAGGTATGAATCACTGGTTTTTCATTTCTTTAATTCTTTATTAATTGGTACTTGAGGCAATAAACCATAGCATATAACTTCGGCTTCAGATAAGGTTTAATGAGTGCCTGACCTTTGCTTGGATAATTCTGTCAGTGAACCAATTCAAGATAACCCTTTGAAGCTTGAATTCCTGTATTGAATGCTACTTGCTTTTCACTGTCCTTGACTTAAATGGAAAGTACTGAAAGTTGGCTTTTTATCTGAAAAAAAAAAAAAAAGCCCTCCATAAGAAAGCTTTCTTTCAAATGACTAATTTAATGGAATTTTAATTTTGTGTGTCTCTCTTTAATTATTCTGCAATATAACAGAAGTCTGATTTAGATGGAACGAAGGACCACCTATCCTGAGTTATATAGCCTACTAAGCTGTGATAATCAGCATGATGGCCCTTCCACCTAAATGTACATCATGCATATGGATATGCAGTAAAAATCCAGCAGAGTAAGTCCTAATTCTTTTAGTGTCCCACAGAGTATACCTGGAGAAATCAGAAAGTTACTACATAAATGAAATAGTCTATTAAGTGGGGGACCTGAATAGGTTTTTATACCTTTCAGGTAATTCTTAATAAAATGCTGATAGTCAGTCTCAAAACTTGTCTGAAGTCTCTTGAGAACAGGCTCCCCCAGGGGGATCTCCCATACTTTCTAGTTCTGGCTGGATTTGAAATAGTATGAGAGCAGTCACTCATGCTTGGAATTGGGATTTATGTTTTCTGTTGCTTTCTGAATCCCAGTGTGCAGTCAGGCATGAGGAAATGTGAAAATGACCCACCTTATTCTGGCTCTAAAAATATTTAATGATTTTAGACACTGCTGAAAGATATAGACAGTGTATTCTGTACCTTAAGATATCTTTTCTCTGTGGGAGTTTCTGACTAGCATAGCTAGTGGTAGTATCAAAGTATCAAAACATATGTTGCTCGAGAAAAAGAAGAACCTGATTTTATGAGAAAAAAAAAAAAAAAGGCATCTCACATAAAAAGTACACAAATCTTTTAGCAGAAATAGCCCTCTTATTTGACACTAACCATACATGAGGAAGCCTAGATTAAATACTTTCTCTGATATTTGGCAAGTATGTAAGATAAGGCCAGATGCATCTGACAAGTGTATGTTACACACTGGCTAGCATGCCCAGTGTGTACATTGTATTCTCTATTGAAAAGCTCTTTCTGTAAATAAAAAATAAGTAATATTTATTGGAGCAGGGTTTGGAACTTGAATATGATGCTTTTGAGTCATTTTAACCCTCAACAACAAATATCTAATGATTGAGTGCAAAATATAACAGCTTCACTTCAAAATGCTTTTGCTTTAGCAATGTTTTAAATATATTCAGGGGTTCAACTCCAGTTTTCAGCCAGAAAACCTGAAACTAATTGTCAGAGATATGCAGACAGGGGAGACATTATCTCTGTCCTTTTATGAAGGGAGAAAATTAACACATTTTAAAATAGAACCACATCTGTATAATATCAGATTACATCAGTAAATCTAGCTTGAATATTATATTATTTCCGTTTGTCAGATTCCAAGCAACCTTTGTGTTTTGTTTTGGGTTTTTTTGTCATTGATTTGTTTTGTTTTGTTTTTTAAAAATTCTATACTTAGTACCATTTTTTGCAAATAATTCACATCTTTGGTCATTTACAAGTAGTTTGATGAATTACAACTGCATTCTTCAATAAAACACTGAAAAGAAAATAGCTAGTCCTAATTACATGCTTAAAAAAACATGTGTTTCAATGCTTTGATAAAAATTTTGCCGTAGGTGTTGGTCTTATCATTTGCATAAGTTGATTCAAAAAATTTGAGAATTTTTACCTGCAAAATCTGCCAGTTTCCCAGTGGAATAACACTCAGTTCCGTATGAAGAATTGGACTCATTCTTCACACTGAATGTGCCATTTGTAAATGCAAAATATCAGGGCTAACAGAAATAACCTAGAAAGGAAAAATATATCTAGCTGCTTACAGCTAACAGCATAAAACTATGGAAACAAGCTGCCTCACTATGGTTAAGAGACTCCACTCCAGTGAACAGAATTAAGTTCATTTTCACGCAGGACTGCCCTTGGTCCACAGAGAGTCAAAGGGCAGTTGAAGAGTATAATTACTTGTGTTAAAGAGAAAATGGCAATGGGAGTTAGCCCAGCCTCACAGTGTGATTTAAGAGAACAACATGCCTTTATTGTATTTTTAGTTTGATGTGGGTAAATTACAATGCAGGGGGAAAAAAGCTCCATGTGAAACAGTACTTACCAGATATAAATGGAAACACTCATTCAAATTCTTCATTCAAAGTATTGAAGAAGGAGAAAAGAAAGAAAAAAAAAAGCTAGCCGCTCCTATAATATGTCCAGCAGAAGGAATGAATGCCATTAATTACAGTTTGCTTGAGATTGACATGAGAGTAAAAAACAGCTGCCAAGTAAGGACTACTAATTTTCAACCTTATTAGAAATTATTAGATGTTGTGTCCAGTCATTCCTTTTGATCCAGTATGTACTAAAAATTTTTCCATTTCCACCTACTCTGCACTGCACCATTCACCAAAGCATCACAGGCATTTTTACAGCCTAACTTGGACTATAGACACTGTACCTCTCCAGGCCTTTTCCAAAGCTTGCATAGGGACATATATTTTTTGTTGACCCCTTCCAGGTGATTGCCAAGTTTCTGTGGCATCTATTTTTTAATTTTTTTCCCTACATACAATGGTATTTGGAATAACTTAGTACAATTTTAGATTGCATTTTTACCTTAAGCAAGTGACATAAATGTAGTGAGTCACCTCTGAAAATTTTCCAATACTGGGACAGTAAACGAGAGGCATATTATTTTCTCCTGGACACTGAGGTTTCTCTGTTACTTTCACCTTTTTTTTGTATAATACATCTGAATATTTTTTAACGGAATAATATCCAATTGCAATTTAAGTTTCCTCAAAGGATATTGGTCAGCTCGCAAATACAGGCAAATACACTGAAGGAATCATGGTTTTTCAGTTGTGTTAGAACTCTCTCTGCTTCTGTTAACATCAGTAAGTTGTCCCTTAGAAATAGGCATTTTAACAGCCATCCCAAACATTTATCTGGATCTCTGTTAGCTTATTACTCTTGTTTCTTTTGCTTATGACCTACAAAGACACTTTCACTTCAAATGAAAATTAAAAACTAACTTGAAATATCAGATGTATCAATGTGTGGCCTCTTGTATCCTGCTGTTGTGATAGAGCAACAGCTAACATGAGTAAGAATTATCATTATGTCCTGTTGATGTAGTGCAAATACAGTGTTGTGAAAGGACTGAAATTCACTTGTTTCATTGAAGGTTAGGTAGTTAAAGGCTGAAGTAGTGCTGTCTCCAGCCTATTATGTTACCACTCTAATGCTCTAAGGCAAGTGAGGGTAGAGATATGTCCTAACTCAAAATTCAAATTCAGGACCTTTTGTTTCAGAATAAGTCTCACCTAAATTACTTCCTCTATTAATTTTATAAAGTATGTGTAATTGCATCATGAACTCCCTGAAGTACCTTCCTTCTTTCCCTACTCTTTCATGAGATGTTTTAGATTCAATGATGATGTTGCTCAAAGAAAATGTGCTGGCAAAGCTAATTGATAGTATAAAATAAGAAATAGGCTAAAAGACCAAGACCATCAGGATTACACACAAAACTGAATTCCAGCTTGTTGAGTCACAGATGTTAAAAGTAAAAAATTGCAAAAAAAAAAATAAATAAATAAAAAGGTCAAGATGCAATTTCAGAACTAAGTGGAAAAAAAAAAAAAGAAACCCAGTATTACTTTGAGTAGAAGTTGCTGTGCTAGCTGACTTGGACTGAACTTCTTGTGCTATTTCAGTTGTAAATGCTTCAACATGAAAGCTAAAACTGTGGAAGCAATGTTAATTGCTGAATCAGCTGTGTAGTGAAAAATCAGAGAGCCCAGAGCAGCCTTCAAAAAACTCACAGTGGTTTGAAAAATATTGAAAGGAGGAGATAGAGAAATAAATGAAACATGAAACTTGCACTTCAAAATGCACAGACGCATAAGAAAAAGGGTAGCCAGAACATAATGATATGCAATTATGTGGCAATATTCATGGACTAGAGCAATATAAAACAAAATTGATGAGACAACTCACATACATAAAACACAGCTATTCTGTTTATTTGGAGTAGGTTCTCTTTGTAGAGAGAAGGGAAGGAAGGAATTTAAAAGGATTTGTATGATTGGAAAAGACAGGGTTGTTTGTCCAATTGCTCATACAGTACTAGAAAAAGGTAAAGTGCTTGTGTGATTTAGCATATCTGGATAGCAGATGCTAAGAAATAGGATTAGAACTTCCCATGTGTAGCAAAGACTTACAGGCTTCAATGACAGCATTGCAGTTTAACAGGCTTGGGCATTCGACCTTATTTCATCTGGAGTGGCAATGGGCAGTTCAAAAATACTGGAAATAAGCAGAGGAAAACTTCCTGCACTTCAGACCAGGTTCTAATTCTTTGCAGTGAACCTGGGTATGTTTATTATAACAGCAGTGAAGGAGAAACTGCTATATACTACTGGATTTGTCATACCTACCAGATTTGTCATTTAGGAACACAGTTAACAATGGTGCCTGATAACATCAGCAGAGACAGATCTGGAGGAATCTCCAGACAAATAAAATATGTTATGGGCCAGATAATCCTCTACAGGAGCCTGTCTATTTTCATTGTCTGTCCAGAGAAGCCATGGATAGCTAGAGTTCTGACTTTGATAGCTCAAGACAGATGACATTAGTCTCACTCATACTGGATAAATGTAGTCTGAACATGGAGCTTTCTACAGTGCAGGAAAGCTACAAATTAATGAAAACACCGTCTCCATTTAGAAATGTCAGGTAACGCGTAGCATACATTTTTTTTTTAGTGTGGTATTCTATATACTGTTCAACAGCTTTGTTTCAGCTTCTCAGTTTAGGACATGTTCTGGAAGCATCTGCCTGTGTGAAAAGTCCTGTTGCTCTGACTTGCTGCTGGGAGCATCCATTATCCAAATCCTGGTTGGGAGAAGTTGAATTGAGCCCTTGCCAGTGTCAAGAGTAGATATACTTGTCTGTTCCTAGCAGGAACAGGCTTTCAGCGTGGTTATGCGAACTATGATTTTCTCACATGTCTTCACTGCCCTTTTAATATCAGTGAGAGTGATGACTTCCAGCACCATGATGACCTTCTTAGGAGAGTTCATGCTGCCCACCTGACATGCTTAGGGAGCTACTGTCTCAGGGCACTGCCTATAGCAAATGGAAAAAGCTTTCAGAAATATATTCAGAGCAGATGCAGCTTAAAGGCTCAAATTTCCTCCTAGAAGCTATAGAGAAATCACAGAGAGAGTAGCTTTCTAGCTTAGGCCCAAGAGTATTCCTATTCAAGAAGCAGAGGCAACATGGTCATATTCTAACCTGGTAACTAAACTATGTGAATTCACCCATAGAATCGTCTTAATTTATTTGATATTTTGAAGTCTGTAGAAATGTCAACAAGCAGTTAAACATCAGATATGCAGCTAATTTGAATGTAAGAAGTTTCAAAGCCAAATAAACAACTGAATCCAGCAGCCAGGCACATCGCGTGTTTCAGTCCACTAAGATGAGACCTCTGTTGCTACCTTAGTACAATGTATTACCAGGTAAATATTGAGAGCACAGCTCCACAACTGAGGAATATCAGCATATAAAGGTGGATACCAAAAGTGGCTAAACTGAAGCTTGCAATTTAGTTTCATCTGGAAGGAATATAGTTCCCTCAGAATCAGGTAAGGTATTTGGAATCCTTCAAAAGCTCATATTAGGCTCAAATGCCAAAGGTGTAGGGTTAAAAAGCATCTCCTGCCTGTCAGGCCTCCAGACAACCTGCTTTATTAGCCCCAGTTTTCTCTCTCAATGTTTTTGTATCTGATGTACATTCTTTCTGTCCCAGAGAGGTAGGGTATTAATACGATTTGTTGTTCTCTGCAAGACGAAGCGCACTTAATCCATGTGACAGCCATTTTGTAGAATGAGCAGATGTATTTATTAATCATTTGCTATGAGTTTCTAAGTTTTATTATCTCCACTTTGGGATCAATATTCTTAATTGTTCCTTGCTGTGGCTGCTGCATGGGGTAATATGTTAGTGACTTCAGATTAGAAAAGAAATACTGATGTAACATCTAGAGATTTCTTGAATTATGAATTAACTAATTTTTAAGGGTTGAAATCCTAGAGAGGAATAGATACACAAAGAAAGGGTTTATGTTCAACTTTCCAGTTTGTTTATCTAGCTATGCCAAGATGAGCTTTGCTACAGATTTCTAGTTTCTTGTTTGACAGTAGCAGTATCACCCATTTCCATCTGAGAGTTTCTTCAGGATCAAGTCTGTTGTGGGAAATGTCACAATATTTCTGTATTATCACTGTCTGAACAAGATGTCTTTTCAACCTATTTCATAATCTTAAAGATACCAGGAACCGCAGATCCATTGTACGTCTCAAACCCCCTAAATGCTTACATCAAGTACATGAAGTTCAGAACTGAAACTTTACAGTTAGCGATAGGAGACATTTTGCCTAGAAGGTGTGTCAGCTCAGTGCAAATTTTCACATACCTGATTTGTCTTTCTCTCAGAAAATGTTTCAGATTTATCTTCCTAGAGGCTGATGAGCTATTCATTGTTATTTCCATCAGGATTTCAGACTATAACCTGAAATGTCTGTTGAAAAAAAAAAAATCCCTGGTGATTAGAACTCATTTTTTGAAATTGGGTCATTCTGTCTTCCCATGCCTTGGGATAACCAATTAAAGTAAGGAAAGCTAAAGAACCAGAAGAAATGCCCAAAACTCTGAGATCTTCAGCCTGTCATCAGTCTTCAGGAGTATCAATTTAATTTTTTATGGTAAAAACTTGGTGTCTTGGGACCCTTCATAATAGACTTGACACAGTTTTTAAAATCAACAGCTCTAGCTGCTTACTGTGTATTTCACAATATGGTGACTGTCACCAGAAGACCAAAACAGATGTAGAAAAAGACATTACAATGGAAAAAGTTCGCATATTTACAATAAAAATTATGGCAAAATGTAACTGAACTTCATAATTTAGTCCTAGATGTTTTAAAGAATTATGATGGAAATATGTCTGAATCTGATAAAAATACTATCAAAGAAGGGAGTTCTTTTGTTGAAGTTCATACGAAGATTGGAAACTGCTTTTCAAGACATCATTTTAGTAAAAAATGATAAATATTATTTCGTACACAATCTAACAATGTACTGTTTTAACAATTTCTTCACCAACATACTAGTTGAGCACTTCAAGATGATGGCATCTGTCCTGGGTTCAGCAGCAGCAGGTATTACTTTCTCCCTCTTAATAGCTGGTACAGTGTTGTGTTTTTGACTTTTGGCCTGGGAACAGCGCTGATAACACTAATATTTTTAGTTACTGCTCAAATGTGTAGTCTGACCAAGGACTTTCTGAGTCTCATGCTGTGCCAGGGAGGAGGGGAAGTGGGACAGAAGCAGAGACAGGACACCTGACCCAAACTAACTAAAGAGGTACTCCATACCACAGCACATCATGCCCAGGATGTAAAAACAGAGGGGGAACAGCGAC
>JANRGW010010182.1:0-12929 GCA_024733675.1 Psilopsiagon aymara
CCCAACTTTCTCATCCTATCTTCATACAGGAGGTGCTCCAGCCCCCTGATCATCCTCATGGCCCTCCTCTGGACTTGCTTCAACAGTTGCATGTCCTTTTTATGTTGAGGACACCAATATGGTTCTGGGAAAGACTCTCCCTACAGATAGTACTGAAATAGGACAAGAGATACACTGAAGAGAAAGCGTGCATGAGTGCAGCTCAGAAGCTGTTACTGTCAGCTTAACAGTGATACAATAGTGAAAACCAAACGTGAAGAAAGCTCACATCTGTTCTTTTCCATAAATCTCTTTACAGGCAGAGGATGTAGAACGTTTTTCAAGGGATTGCTTCACTTTGGTTGCAGTTTCATTCCTTGTCTAGGTCTGCTGTTTTCCAGTGTTGTAAATCTCATGTGCATTATGCAAAACCAAATCTGTTGGATCATATTTTAAAATTCTCCTTCTTGAATGCTGTTCATCTGTCAGAGCTGTGACAACAATATCCCTCTACAGATAACCGGTGAGAGTAAGCATGCGAAACAGTTGTAGTGTGTATTGTGGTTTTGTGCTGAACCTGATAAGGGGGTTGAAAACAACAAATGGCACCGTGAGAGAGAGAAATCTGTACCATATGGAGCATAATGTAACTATAAAGTCTCAAAACTGTGACTCTGGGGAGCGTGCCAGTGTACGTGGGAGAAGTGAGAATTTCATGAATCATGTTACTCTTGAGTAGATCTGAAAGTACAAAAGAGTTCAGCAGCACTCTGATAAATATGCAAATGTCCTTGTTCTCTGAATGAGATAGAAATGTTGCTTTGATATTCAAGCTTTTGAAACTTGAGCCCTGGATAAAACACAATAGAAGAACAGTACAAATAGTATAGCATGTGCAAATACCTGAACACATTGCTGGAATGATTTAATTCTGAAGACAGGGTTAGATGTAGCAGGATTAGAAAGGTCTAGTATTAGAGGGGGAGATGGCCAAGGAACCCCATACTCTATGGCAGGAAGTGGCTGGTTATTTGGTATGTATTACTTATTAGAATATAAAAACAATGCTATTATAAATGCCTGATTGTGAAAGAATTGCAAAGCAGAATCCTGTCCTAAAGACCTTAGAGCCTTGAATTGAACAAGCCGTGAGGTTTGTTTAACCTTAGGGTTTAACAAACATATCCTATCAAAACCCTGAATTAAGTGGAAGTGTTTTGCATATTATCAAGTCACCTTTTCATTCCAGTGGGATGAAGCATTAACTTATTAAGCTGTTGTTTGAAATGTGGTTGTGTGAACTGGGCAGTTTATTGATGGATAAAACACCCCCACTACATGTATACTGTTAAACTCAGTATAGTTGAGTGAAGGGTAGAAAACATCTTGCATTCCTGCACTATCAAGTGAATAAAGGAGAGTTGTATATTTCAGGTAGTAAGTACTTTGTGGAGAAAAATATTATTGAATGAAGTCTGCAGAAGTACTTAACACAGGCTGATCTTTCCAGCAATCTCATCTTCTTTTTTGGCTTGATATGTCTAGAGGTATTCCCTCAATATAACCTTCTTAGCTGCCAAACTAAGTAATCTTATCTTCTTTAGCACAGAGAAAAAGAGTAAGGAAGAGCTTGTGAAGAACTATTTGAGAGCAGCACAAATCCTGGTCTGTGTCTAATCCTCCAATGACTGTCAATTAGGGCCAGAGTTTTCAATCTTTTGTCTTATTTGTAGACTACGTTACTCATTTCACTCTCCTTGCCCCACAGCACTTAGTGGTGGTTTATCTTCCCCTGTCTCTTGCCAAACAAATTAATTCCCCACAGTTTTCTAAGCTTGACTCATTCTCAGCTTTCACTTTCTCATGCTGTTGAGTAGTTCTTGGAGAAACCTAATATTGTAGAACAAGGGTGAATGTGGTTTATGGAAGAAGGTGGTGATGGGATTTGTCTCATTGGAGAAACTGCTTCTGTTTCTTAATCTGAAATGGAAGTATCCTGAGAGAAGAGCCCTAAGGGCAGCCCAAGGTGGTAGCAGCCTTAGCCAGGACTCAGGTACTGCTGTTTTGTAAAACAGTATATGTTATTAAAAGCATACCCTGTGAGGGATTAATTTTGGACCTAACTAAAATGTGCTGAGTATTCCAGCCAAGCTGTTTTCAATATCTGTAGAGAACAAGTGATACAAAAAGCTTATTAAAATCTGTTAAAAAGTCAAGTTTCAAACGATGTTTCTCAGAGTATACTTTGTAGTTCAAGTAAGGGAGGTGTTTTCCACCATCTGAAATAAATTCAACAGTAGTTCAAGAATTAGCATTTCTTCACAGCAACATTTACTTACAGGAAGGTGCTGCATTAGAAGAATTGGAAAGAAAAATCGTGTCAATCTACTTTTTAACAAAAATAGCATAATTCCTAAACCAATACCACCATTAGAAAAGTGTGCATTCCTTACACAGAGCGAGAAAGTGCCCTGCCTTTAGCAGCCAAAGCTGAAAAGCATTGGGATTTTGATGCAGGTGTGTCAAATTCTGAAATTCTATCAAATGCAACCCAGGTCTTCAGAGGATTTAGCTTGCCTTTCTATTAAATTCTGTTGAAATTTTATATAAACAAGAGAAAGCCAGCATTGCTTAGATTAAAGAAAGGTTAGGATTTACTGAACCTACGGATCATTAGTTCAGGTCTTAAAAAGCTGAAGCATAGCTCCCGTTGTAAAATTCACCGGAGAGCTCTGTGAAGAGGATCAGGTGAAAAAGCTTGTAGGGTCTTTGAAAGTTGCAGTACAGGAAGACAGGAAATATTGTATTTAGGAGTGAGTCAGCTATCATGCTGTGATCTTTCTCTTGACTAAACTTGCTCTGACAAAAACTGCAGGTTTAGGCACCGATTCGTACATTAAAGCCATCTGTAAAAGATGTGGAAGAGAAAAGCATTCCACAAATCTGGTGGTAGAGACCAGAGAAGAGGTAGGAAGCCTACAGGGAAAAAGAACCAGCTTTGAGTTCAGATTTTAAGTATCTTAGGTACACAATCAAGAATAAAGAACACAGGCAATGTTTTCTGTTTGTGTTTTCTCTAATACATAAAATTGTGCTTCTTATGAGTATGTGGTTTAGCAAGAGATTTTTTTTTATATTCTCAAAATTCTAGAGGATAACAGAATTATCTCAAGATTATGAATCATAGATTAATTAATTTATTATCTAATTAACTATTTTCCCCTATGATTTCTGGTCAAGAGTTCGTAGTACTTTGCTGATGCATATTGTTACTGCCCTTTCCCTTTCTTCTGTCTTCACCAAGCCCTAAAACTTCCAGCAAGGAAGCAGCAACAAGCGCAAGTTTACAAAGGCAGTGAGGGTCGGGAACTTAAATTCTCTTTAACATGATCTCATGAAGGGACTTGAATTCTTCATCCACAAAAGGGTTCTGTGATGACTCTTCTCGTATATTTACTGATAAGCAGAATTTTGTAGGGCCTAATGGAAGAGTTGTACATTTCTGTGGTACTGTGTTTGGATTTAAGTTTACTGTGGAGCAGGAAAACAATTTCATGCGATGGAAACTTGATGTTCTTACTTGGACAAAACCCTTGAATTCATTGGAAAGCACTGTAGGCTTGACTTAGGTCAATGGTTTTATTTACATAGAAGCACGTTACAGCTTTATTAACACAAACTTATATTCCTAAACAGCTAAACAAAAGAGCTGCATTAAACCTGTAAGTAAAAAGCCTATAAACACAAGATTATTTCAGTAATAGAGGCTGTGGGAGTGTGTGTTGCACCTGAAACCACTTTCATCCTCTGGAAATCATTCTGGGAAATAGAGTTCCTCATTCTGTCTTATTTTCTGACTGTAAAACAGGAATCCTGGAACTCTGCCATGACAGGGTGAGGTTGCAGCAATAGGTGAATTCTGTGCAGTTCAGGTACTTATTTTTTTCATAATTTAAGTGCCAGAAAGATTCAAAATCTTGTCACTTCAGAAAATGATCAGAAATTCTTTTAGGAGCACTGAAGTAATTAAATCATTCAAAAGCATCTGTGTGAGCTCTGCTGTAACCTTATTGTTTAGAATAAAATAAAAAAGAACTGAATGGAAAACAACTTCTCTGTGATTGTGGTATATCTATTATGGTAAAGTACAAATCATTTGGCCCTTATACAGGGAAGAACTCAGTCTGCTCTTGATGGACATTTCTGCTCTCATTTCTTCTTCTTGGACTTCTTCTGTGATTTTGGTAAAGACTGAATAACTTCACATCATAATCAAAATCTGTTCTGAAGCAAAATGCAGCTCTTGAGCACAGAAAGAAGAAAAAAATGAGGCACAATAATGAGGAAATCAGTTGTAGAAGCACACGGAGAGCTGTCATCCATTGAGAGTAGTTATGGGAAGATAACTTCAGAAGTTCTCGCCGTCAACTTAACTCTGTTTCCATGGAAGTCAGTGTGGAGCTCTTCTGGGAAAATAAAAATGATGCAACCTGTGAAGATGCAAACTGTTGTATGTTACAGTAGTGTGTGAAAGGAGAGGAACGCAAGATGGAAGACTAAATGAGAAAGATGGCTCTCATAGCCTTCTGGCTACCCAAAACTATTACCTGTTGGGGATACTTACTTTATTTTTGTGGTTTTTATGTTGGCAGTTTAACAAGTCTTGAGGGAAGAGATTCAAACTGGCCAGCACTTGCAAGTTTTATTTCTTTTCCTGGCATGTGAATCATCCATCATCTTATTCTGACCCTAAGTGTTGTGTTTCAGTGTTGGCAGAAGGTAGGACACCATTCATCTGAAGTAATACTGTGTCTCTCTTGGAGGTTGTCTGCCCCTCCAGAGCCAAAAGAATTACAGCCAGGCCTCTTCCATGATTATTAGGCTGAGCTATAAAGAACTCAGCTGATTCTTGTGGAAGTGCAAAGCCATGTCTGAGAAACGCATAAAGGGGGCAGGCAGGTGTAGTGATCCTTAGGTACCAGCCTTCCCTTCAGAGGAGAGCGGGAACAATATTTTGGGGCTGGACAGGGGGAAATTACTTTGATTTGGTAGTTTGGCGTAAGTCTCTCTGCCTGAAAAGTAAGGCTGAGCCAAAAGAGCAATTTGAGCTTCATAGTAGATCCCCAAGAAACATGAATAGGAGACTGAGGCAACCTGGTTTAAAGCCGAACTGGGCATGCTTTATTATGCTTAGCCTTTTGTCAGGCTGTGTGCAAGACTGAAGCCTTGTAACAAAAGGCGGGGAAGCTAGTAAGAAACTAAACTACCAATTAAAAAAACACATTGAATGCATCATGCACCTATTGCTGAGTAATTTTATGCTAATCTTCCCTGTATAGTCAGTAACTAATATGAGATTTATAGTAGTAGCAAATGAGAACTTGGACAAAGACATGGAAAGATTTAGGTCAAGAGATAATTTAGCTAACATGAATTGAACATAAAAGTATTTAAATCTGGGCCCTCATATATTTGTACATGCAAATAATGATGTTTCAGCATGCCATTAAAGTTAGTAGATCTGAGACTTGTTCAGAGGTTTTTGTTACTTACATATGTGTTAGGGTTTTTGCCTAAATCTCTTCTACTGAAGAATCCTGAAACAAAGCAGGCAAGCATATTTAGACCTAAATATGAATCTCAATTAAAAAGTCTCAGTGGAGTATCCCAAAGGAAGAAGACTTCTGTTGCTTTACGCCTCTGCTCCTCTGTATCAGCTACTATTAGTTCTTATTAAGCATTTATCTGCATTGTCACCAGGCCTCTGAGCTCATTGTTAACTTGCTTTGTAAGCATCCAACAGAAGTAAGGCTTGGAATTGAAAGAGGACAGTGAAATAGCTTGATATTTATAGGGAACCACTCCCAAACATGAGAGTCAGCATGCAAGAAAGCATGAATGTTCCACCTTGGAAAATGCAGTGGCTAAGTGATGGTTCAGCTGTTGTTTTGGGCTGAAGGAAGGCAGACATTTCCATTGGCTAACATGAAATGACAGGGAGACAGTGATAATGTCAAGAAAAGCTGTGAAGATAATTAACACCCTCTTTTTTTTCCAGAATGGGGACAAAGGGCTTGCAAAAAGTAAAGGGTGGAGTGCTAAACCATGCAGAAAGGTTCAGGAAGCCTTATGCTAGAAGACAGTGCTTGATTGGAACTTGAAGTTACAGCTTGTCAACTACAATGAGGTTTTAATATAACAACCATATGCTGATGAACCTGTGCACTAGTAAGCATAAGGGTAGAAAAGAGATCTGTGCGTCAGTATTGCTGCTCAGAACTGAAATACGGCAGCTGTTAGCCAGAATGCTCTTATGACATTATTTTTTCACCCTAAGTCTCTTAAAAGGCCAGTTACCCACGGGTACCTGTGTTTTTAGCATTGCTGGCCAGGAGCTGAAATACAGAGAGAGGACGTTTTTCCATGTAGCCAAGGCAGACCCTTCAAGAATCACGAGTGATACTGTTTTTAGCTTTTTACAGCACAGTTCTGGTGCAGGAAAGCCTTGTAGGGACATACCTACCTGCCGAGGCAGCTAGTGTCTGACAGCTTGTAGATCCTGTTGATCAAGTCAAGGACTGCAGCCAGAGCAATGGCTTGAAATTTTCTGGATACAAAAGTGCCAGTTGGGAATGCTGCCCTGTGCTTTTACAAGGTTATTCCTAAGGGGATAGTCTCGCTGTATAACAGATGCATGTTTATGGATAAAAGTTCAAGGGCTAGCACTGATTCTCCTGAGAAGTCTGTAGCAGTTTTACCACATCAGTGCTTGCAGTCAGCATTGCTGTATTTTTTAGCTCTAAAAAGTTAATGGAAAAAAGCATGGTGGGAGGGAAAGAGAGCAGGAAAGCATGAAACCTTTGCAGAAATTATTTTGTGCTAAGAAATCTGATGAACTTTATGTGAGGAACTGTAACAGCTAAGCACATGCCACAGAGCAGGCAGGATTTTATAGTTTTTAAAGCTCTTCAGTCATGCTATTTTATTATGATATAGCTGTTTGTGTTCCCTAACCAACTAAGAATTATGTCCAGATTTCTCCTTGCTACCCTGGTCTTCCTCTTTCCCTATGAAGAGAATGTTTGAGGGATTTGGAAATCCACCTCTCTGCAGAAATGCAGATTATTGCCTATTTTTCAAATTCCTTTGGAATTAAGAATAAAACCAACAATTTAAATTTTGGGGTTAGATCTGGGGCTTTTATATCCTTAAAAATCAAATATTACTTTCTGAAACTTTCTGGAAATTTGCTCTTGGCTTTAACAGTGGTTTAAGGCTGTTGTTCCAGGCTTCCTAAAATGTGTGCAAGTACACATTTTTCCATTCTTATGTGTTGGAAGATTAGAAAACCTTACACTGTTAGAATTAGTAATTGACAGAATATAGAAAACCTTACAGGAAAATATTCTTACAGTATTTTTAGAGTGCATGTTGGTGCAGAGTGCACTGTATAATTAAGCATGTGTTAAAATACTGGGAAAATGACCTGAATCTGAGATGATCCTAATGAAGATGTCTTGTTGCTGGCAGTGTTCAAGGCCAGGTTGGATGGGGCTTGGAGCAGCCTGGTCTTATGGAAGAGGCTTGGAACTGGATGAACTTTGAGGTCCCTTCCAACACAAGCCAGTCTGTGATTCTTTGATACTATGAAAGGGAGATTAAATCAAGGATTTGTAATGCTGGCCTGAAGATGTCTATTAACACTGCAGAAAATATATGCAGAGAATTTCAGTATTATAATATTTTTCATATCATAGCTAGCTGAGAAGGATTAAGATATGTGTAGTCCTAAATCGTTCTCCTTGGATTATAAATCAGTACTGAAAATTTATTCACAATTATATGCTGATAGCAGAGCTGCAGATTCTGTGTGCATCTCTTGAGTAATAGGAACTGCATCGCTTGCGAATGTAGAATACTGATAACAGAATGGGGGATTTGACGTGCTGCAGGCAGCCAACATGCAGGCTTTCACACACAAAATGCACTTTATGCCTGACCTACTACTTAAAATACAGTTCCATAATGCAGAAATGAGGTTTGATTTAAATTTTAAAATATTAATGACAATAACAATAAAGGCATAGAGATGTCATTTCTATTTGTAACTCTTCTCACAAGGACTGAGCTGGATACCTGTTCACAAGCAGCAGTGAAGAAAAGAAACTCCCAGTAGTCTGAGAAGTTCATGAAATGATAAAAGCATTTTTAATGCCCTGAACATATTTCATTCACAACAGTGTACAAATTCTGCAGTATCAATAATGCTATATCACTCTGTTAAGCCTAAATACCTAATAATAAAAATACTTCTGAGTGAGAGAGACTTTAAGGATTAAGTACTGTGTTGAATTTTAAGACCCCTACCTATGGCTGAAGGGGTCTTAAACCTGCGTCTACCTTTCTACAAATAAGAAAGAATCCCTTGCAAAAGATTATGCCAGTTTATACAGAAAAAGGTAGTAACTAATATATACTTCCAAAGCAGGGTTTGAATTGTGGGGTTGAATTGTAGGTGAAAAAAACAGTGGCTAAACTTGCAAGCATATGTATGTATGTCATGCCTGTTTATCTTTCATGATAGTCTCACAAACATGGAAGCAATAAGTAGGATTATTAAGTAGACTCTCATAATATCGCTTTCAAACCTTTCATTTGAGCAAATCAGTAAGATGAAAGAAAGTCTTGTGCAGAGCTGGGTTTTTTTAAAGCGTGTGAATTCGAGCAGTGATCACTTTTCAACAGAAAGTACACTGAAATACTTCAGAGCAAAATTTTATTCGCTGCTTCTGTTCATAAATAGCAATGGTTTTTAAAGTCTTTTTTTCAAAGCTGTGGAGTGTTTTTAGCCTCTAGCTCTCATTGACTTGGATGAATTCATATTGGAGTTCAGATGCTAATTTATGTGACTGCTTTTGAAAACAAATTTAGGTCAAATCCTGTTTCTGTAGGAGCATCCATTAACTGTGCCATTAACTCTGGGAAATCTTTGTGTTCACAGCCTCTGTTCTTTACCTGACAATTAATTATTTCTGACTGAGTCACCTGCCTTCAAGTTTGGAGCTGTCAAATCAAGTGCTTACTTTAGGAAGCAACAATACTTTGCTTGTGCACCGCAAGCAAGTGCTGTGGAAATCTGGCATCTTCTGATGCATTTACTTTCTTCCATTTTTCCAGGGGAATTCTGGCCTGGGGTTCAGTATTGCTGGAGGAACAGATAACCCACACATTGGTGATGATCCTGGGATATTCATTACTAAGATTATACCAGGAGGAGCTGCAGCAGAAGATGGAAGACTCAGGTAAAAACTCATTATATATGTTTGGAAAGAAAAAATATGATTGTTATAAATAATGCCAACTGGGTTTTTCAAGGAGTCAGGGGAAGTAAAGGATGAGATGGAGTATCCTGTCTGCTGAGATAGGAGAGCTAACTAAAGTAGCTTAGAGCAATTCAATAAGATTATGTAAAGAGAGGGGCATTTGCTGGTGCCACCTCTGTCCTTGTACCAGTCATTTCATTTATTACAAAAGGCAAGATGAGAACTGGAGGAAGAAACAGGCATATTAGCATGGAAGTCTTATTTGCTTGACCTTTTTATGTTCATGGCTGAAAAACTATGCTTGGTGTTACAGAATCATAGAATCATAGAATAGTTGGGGTCAGAAAGGACCTTAAGATCATCTAGTTCCAACCCCCCTGCCATGAGCAGAAACACCTCACACTAAATCATGTCACCCAAGGCAGTGTCCAACCTGGCCTTGAACACCGGCAGGGATGGAGCATTTTCAACCTCCCTGGGCAGCCCATTCCAGTGCCTCACCACCTTTGCAGTAAAGTTCTTCCTTATATCCAATCTAAATATCCTCTGTTTTACGTTTGAACCCATTATCCCTTGTCCTATCACTACAGTCACTAATGAAAAATCCCTCCCCAGCATCCTTATACTTTAAGGCTATCAAGACTTCCCAAACTACAGTGCTATTGCTAAGTAGTCAGTAGGTATTTGGAGATGCTTCCTGTTATTTGACTGCAGTAGTGAGGTGTGCTTACCGCTGTTTCCAAATATTTTTTTGCTCTGTGAGGGTATGATGTCTATGCTCTCTATTCTTATTACTTCCAGAGCAGTCTATCAGTGAGATGAACACAGAGGTCACTTGTGTTTCTCAAATACATGGTAGCACATCTCTTAAACAAGAGGAAATACAGAAATGCTTGTGCTTCTTTTTCCTTATGGACTGCATGCAGAAGGGGTTCCGTCTATCCCAGAGGCTGCCATCCATCTGTCACACATGAAGCCCGCTGATGCTCCAAAAGGCCATTTAGTTGGAAAGACTTGGGATAAAATTCTGAAGCTTTTGTGATCTCAGCACTGGAGTCTGAGCTCTGAGAGACTTTGCCAAAAAGCAGACTGTCTAAAATTCATGAAATGTGAGCAGATGGTCACAATAACTTTTTTCCCAAAGCCTTTTCCTTTAATTCAGAGTTAAAAGGGTGAGTTGTCCAGTTTTTAGAGAGAAGTTTGGATATTTGTTATGCTAGGTTAGTAATTTGATTTTGGAAACATTTCTTATTTTTACTGTGATAGTGATAAGGAGTCATGGTGGTTGGCAGTTCCTGAAGGATTCACCTTCTAAATAAGATTATAGAAAAAAGGAGTAGGAATAATCTCACATAACTTTGTGACTGAAATTCAGCTGTCTACCCCTAAGCTAGTCATCTTAGAGAATCCCGGTGAAGAAAAACCTAGGCATTTCTACGTTGTGATTTATCCCATCCGAAAGTCAATGTCTAAAATAGAACAGAAAGAATCCCATCTTAAAAGGCCCTGCATTTTCACTGATGACTAAAATGAAAAAGGGTTTCTTCAATCAGTTCAGCTGTAGTGAACTGTACTGTAAATGTCTGCATTGAGCCGGACGGGGTTCATCCAGAAGAGTGTGAGGAAATAGCAGTACTTTGAAATCTTGCTATGAAATTTGATGTGATGAACAGCATAGGAGGCTCTTAAGCTTGTATCTACCTTTCTACAAACAAGAAAGAATCCCTTGCAAAAAATAATATCTTTTTAGTATTGTTTTTAATTATTTTTGAGAGCTTTCTGTAAGCTATTAAGAAGACAGAAGCCATTGCAGTGTTTTGTTGTGCTGTCTTTGCATGAAATTAAATATTTCATAACTCATTTTTATACTAATTAACTACTGAATGTTTAACTCTTTATTATTTAGCAATTACTGTGTTGGAAAGGTCATAGAAAGACCTCCTAAGCCCACAAAAAATAGCATGCTAATGCAATTCATGAATCTCTGTTAAGATTAGACTTGGCAAATGGTGTATTTTGTAAGAATAATTTAGGAGTACAAGTATGGTTATCTTACTACTGAGATAATATTCTTAGAGTATTGTATGTTTTAGTATAATGTTATAATTGATAAGCATCTATTTGGCGTGGTTGTTTTTCCTATCCTCATTTGTAAACGTGGATTTTACAAAGATTCATTATTTCCTTGCTTTATCTGGTAAGTGGATTTCACTTTGCCTCAGTGCTAGCAAAGACACAAGCCTGTCATGTTTTAGGAGCACCTGAAAATGTAGTTGTCAGTGATCATTACTGATATGCCACTGAAGAGAAGAGCTACCCTGGGGCAGTCTCCGCTGATTTGTATGGTAATTAATTTTACATAACACAGTTTATCAGCTAAGGCCACTCTATAGGAACACAAGCTCAACATTGTGCAGTAATGTGTGCCAAGAATAGTAATAACCTCGGTTCCTAGCAAGAGCCCAATTTTGAATTACCTGAGAATAGAAGATTGGTATTTATGGACAGAAATGCTATATACTTTCTTGTGTCATTTTTGCTTTAGACTCTGACGGCAGTTGCTCTTTATCATGTAGCAGTGTGGACTGTCTGAATTGGCTTCCATATCTACTGTCTGCTTTTAAATCATAAAAGCCCATAAAATCACTTCTGCTGCATTTTACATGAGGTCTCTTTGATCTAACTTATCTGAGTGAAGTTCTTCAAATAGCGAGACTGTGAAAGCGACCTGCTAGAAGTGGACTTAATGCTACAGACACTTATGAATCTTTTATGTTATATATGGTTTGACAAGTGGAGGAATAGGTCAAGTGGAGTTTCTTGAAAGTCCAACCAAAGCAAATACAACTTTCTGCACCTGGGAAGGAATAAACTCTCCAGTGCACAATTTACAAGTACATAAATATCAGGTATAAATACCTGATGGGAGGGAATGAAGACAAAAGAGCCAGACTTACATCAGTAGTGATCAGTGACTGGGCAAGAAGCAATGGAAACAAAACACAGGGAATTCCTTCTGAACATCAGGGAATACTTTTTTGTTCTGAGGGTAGCTGACTCTGGTGCAGGTTGCCCAAAGAGGTTGTGGCATCTCCATCCTTAGAAGTACTCAAAACCTGACCAGACAACCTGTTCTAGCTAACCTTGCTTCAGCAAGGAGCGTTTGACAAGGAGATCTCAAGAGGTGCTTTTCAACCTAGGTGATACTGTGATTCTCTAATTTGCACCTGAGTCAACAGTGTGCCCTGGAAGCGATGAAGGAGAGAGATTAAGGTCAGCAGAGATGCGCAGAGAAAGGACTGGAGGCAACAGTTACATTTGCAACAGCGGAAATTGCAATTAGGTCTGAGGAAAAAAATCTTTTAAATGAGGTTAGTGAGGCCACTCTAACTGGTGACTCAGAGAGATTATATAATCATAGAATAGTTAGGGTTGGAAAGGACCTTAAGTTCATCCAGTTCCAACCCCCTGCCATGGGCAGGGACACCTCCCACTAAACCATACTGCCCAAGGCTCTGTCCAGCCTTGCCTTGAACACCGCCAGGGATTAAACATTCACAACTTCCCTGGGCAACCCATTCCAGTGCCTCACCACCCTCACAGTAAAGAACTTCTTCCTCATATCCA